>ONZH01018188.1:0-11069 GCA_900303285.1 Rhinella marina
AGCATCTGCCACTCTCACGCCACCTCCTCCTCTCATTCCCTCTCTGTTGGTGTCCCACAAGGCTCAGTCCTAGGACCCCTGCTCTTCTCTATCTATACCTTTTGCCTGGGACAGCTCATAGAGTCCCATGGCTTTCAGTATCACTTTTATGCTGATGACACACAAATCTACCTCTCTGGTCCAGACATCGCCACCTTACTATCCAGAGTCCCACAATGCCTATTTTCAATATCCTCTTTCTTTTCCTCATGCTTTCTAAAACTTAACATGGATAAAACAGAATTTATCATCTTTCCACCATCTTGCACAGCCCTCCCAACAGACCTATCTATCACCATCAACGACTGCACACTCTCCCCCGTTAAACAGGTCCGCTGCCTTGGAGTGACCTTGGATTCTGCCCTCTCCTTCAGACCACACATCCAAGCCCTTTCCACCACCTGCCGCCTCCAACTCAAAAATATCTCCCGTATCCGTGCGTTCCTCAACTATGAGTCTGCCAAAGTACTAATACATGCCCTCATCATCTCCCGCCTAGACAAATGCAACATTCTCCTCTGTGGCCTTCCATCTAGCACCCTAGCCCCCCTCCAATCTATCCTCAACTCTGCTGCCCGACTAATCCACCTCTCACCCGGTTACTCCTCTGCCTCTCCCCTTTGCCAATCCCTTCACTGGCTCCCCATTCCCCAGAGAATTCAGTTTAAAATACTAACAAATACATACATACAAGGCCGTCCACAACCTGTCCCCTCCCTACATCTCAGAACTACTCTCCCGATACATCCCCACACGTAATCTCCGATCCTCACAAGACCTCCTTCTCTCCTCCACTCTTATCAACTCTTCACACAATCGCCTCCAGGATTTCTCCCGCACAGCCCCAATACTCTGGAACTCTGTACCCCAACATATCAGACTCTCACCTACAGTGGAATCCTTCAAAAGAAATCTGAAAACCCACCTCTTCAGACAAGCCTACAACCTGTGACCCTGCTGCTGCTACACTGCCATGACCAGCTTTACCCTCACCTACTGTGTCCTCCCATACCGCATAGATCGTAAGCCTTCACGGGCAGGGCCCTCTCTCCTTCTGTACCAGTCTGTAACTTGTTTGTCCTAGAGCAATTGTCTAGACTATGTATGTAAACCCCTTTTAACATGTACAGCGCTGTGGAATGAATGGCGCTTTAATAATAATAAATAATAATAATAATAATGTACACCTGTTGGGGAGGCGCTAAGTATTATAGCATTTAATGATTTTTGAACACTATGTTTTATATGTAAATTTATATATTTAATCATGGATGGAGTTTTGAGATATACTGTTATGTGAACATTATATACTATATTGCTGTGCATAATATGAATTATTTGATACACTTTTTTACTAATCTCTTAATAATATAAAAATGAGTTTCTGTCTGTCTGTCTGTCTGTCTGTTCTCTATGCGCGACCAAACTACTGGACCGATTTTCACTAAATTCGGCACACAGGTACATCAGGTGTCCGGGAAGGTTTTAGACCAGGTCTCATCTCTCTAGGACATACCGTTCCTGAGATATTCCCAAAATATGATCTCCATTAGCCAACATTACAACTGGGAACTTTGGTTTTAAACTACAACTGCCATTCTCTGCAAAGGCGACACAGGGAGGGCAGGTTTCCATAACAACCAGGTAATTATCAGCAGCTGAGGATCTCATCCATTTCTATTTACTGACACTGTTAAAGGTATTCCGGTTACCATAAATATAACTACAGTTCAGTAGTAATAAAAGATGTTTTCCTCCACTGCTGTCTATTGCGTGGGCTCATAAATAAGCATGGTATTGACCTTTAATTCTGGCCACCCTAAAAGAAGTACTTAAACCCCCCGCCCCAGGTCTCACTAAGCCACACCCCCAACTCTGTCAGGCCACACCCCCTTTCACTCCGCAGCCAACAGAGATTGAAAAAATAAAGGTAAAAATCAACTTCTGTCAGCTGCAGGGATGGGTGGGAGGTTGACTTTCTTTCTGCAACAACACACACAAACATTAAATAAAATAGATTAAATCCACCCATGCGAAGCGTCTTGCTAATCCACGCCCCCGACTCTGTCAGGTCATGCCCCCTCCCACTCCGCAGCCAATGGGAATTGAAAAAATTAAGGTAAAAATAAACTTCTGTTTGCTGCAGGGGTGGGAGGGTGAATTTCTCTCTGCAACGACACACAAAAATTTTAGATGAAATAGACTAATTATAGACTACAACTGTTCGAAGCCTTTTGCTAAGCCACGCCCCGTCTCTGTCAGGCCACGCCCCCTCTCACTCCGCAGCCATTCTGCAACGACACACAGAAACATTAAATGAAATAGATTAATGCACCTATGCGAAGCGCTTTGCTAAGCCACGCCCCGACTCTGTAAGGCCACGCCCCCTCCCACTCAGCAGCCAACAGGGATTGAAAAAATAAAGGTAAAAATCAACTTCTGTCAGCTGCAGGGATGGGTGGGAGGTTGACTTTCTTTCTGCAACGACACACAGAAACATTAAATGAAATAGATTAAATACACCCATGTGAAGCGTCTTGCTAATTCCACGCCCCGACTCTGTCAGGTTACGCCCCTCCCACTCCGCAGCCAAAGGGGATTGAAAAATAAAGGTAAAAATAAACTTCTGTTTGCTGCAGGGGTGGAGGGTGAATTTCTCTCTGCAACGACACACAAAATTTTAGATAAATAGACTAATTATAGACTACAACTGTTCGAATCATCTTGCTAAGTCACGCCCCCAACTCTGTCAGACCACGCCCCTCCCACTCTGCAGCCATTCTGCAACGACACACAGAAACATTAAATAAAATAGATTAAATCACCTATGCAAAGCGCTTTGCTAAGCCACACCCCCAACTCTGTCAGGTCATGCCCACTCCGCAGCCAACAGGGATTGAAAGAATGAAGGGAAAAATAAACTTCTGTCAGCTGCAGGGGTGGGAGGGTGAATTTCTCTCTGCAATGGCACACAAAATTTTTGATGAAATAGACTAATTTCAGACTACAACCGTTCGAAGCATCTTGATAATCCACACCCCCAACTCTGCCAGGCCACGCCCCCTCCCACTCCGGCAGGCAACGGGGATTGAAAAAAATCAGCTGCAGGGTGGGAGGGTGAATTTCTCTCTGCAACGACACACAAAAATCGTAGATGAAATTGACTAATTTTAGACTACGACCATTCAGTATTAATAAAAGATGTTTTTTTCCACTGCTACCCATTGCGGGTCCCCATAAATTACCATGTCATCGACCTGTAATTCATGCCACTCTGACCCCCACCCCAGATCTCGGGAAACCACGCTCCGACTCTGTCAGGCCACGCCCCCTCCCACTCCGCAGCCAATGGAGATTGAACAATTTAAGGTAAAAATCAACATCTGTCAGCTGCAGGGATGGGAGGGAGGATGACTTTCTCTCTGCAACGACACACAGAAGCATTCAATGAAATAGATTAAATATACCCGTGCAAAGCAATGTTTTCTTCCACTGCTACCCATTGTGTTTCCTCAAATTACCATGTCATTAACCTATAATTCAGGCCACCCTGAAATGAAGGACTTAACCCCCCCCGTGTCCCATTAAACCACGCCCCCTCCCACTCCGCAGCCAATAGGGATTGAAAAAATGAAGGTAAAAATCAATTTCTGTCAGCTGCATTGACTTTCTCTCTGCAACGACACACAGAAACATTAAATAAATAGATGAAATATACCCAGGCGAAGCCGGGTCTTTCTGCTAGTAATATATAACTGAGAGAAAAAACGTAGTGTTTAGACAGAGGCTTTAGTACCGCAAAGCACTCAATTTGTCGCTGCACTGTATAATAAGAAAACTGAGAGAATAAACGTAGTGTTTAGACGGCGGTTTTGTAACACAAACAACTCAATTTGTCACTGCACTGTATAATATTTAGCTGAGAGAAAAAACGTAGTGTTTAGATGGCGGCTTTAGTGCTGCAAAGCACTCAATTTGTCGCTGCACTGTATAATATATAACTGAGAGAAAAACGTATTCCCTAGACTGACGCTAATGTACAGTACACTACATAATTGTTCACTGGACTGTAGTGTATATAACTGAGAGAAAAAACGTATTCCGTAGACTGCACTACAGATCCATGCAAGCCAAGGTGCAGCAGCAGCAAAAATGAGTACTGAGAGGGCTTTGGGCAATTTCTTTTGGGTCTGTGTGGACCACGTGCTGTCCCTTCTACCACCAGTGCACAGCGTGCAGCCAAGATGGCGGTAGCTGCACTACAAGTCCCAGCCAGCAGCCAGGAGGAGACCAAAAAAAAACCAAAAAAAAAACGTGCTTGTAGCCCTTAGAAGGGCTGTTGGGTTCTTTGTGGACGATTCCTGCCTAACCAACATCTAAATTCAGGCCCTAACACTCTCCCTGACAGACAGCAGCTCTATCCCTAATCTCATGCAGCCGACGTCTGACGCGAGCAGCGCGGGACCAGATTCTTATATTCCCAGGTCATCTGATCTGGCCAGCCAATCCCTGCTATCGACTTGTAGGGGCCCCACGTGATGCTAGGAGGTACCAAAGACTCTCCTGCGTGTTCATTGGCTGAAAAAAAGCGCCTAACATGCAGGAAGAGGAAGTTGCCATTTCCTCGAGGATCGCGATATGCTCGCCCGAGTAGCGAGCATATGCGAATACCCTAATGCTCGAATGAGCACCAAGCTCAGACGAGCATGTTCGCTCATCTCTAGTGTAGAGTTGTTTCCTGGCTGGCTGCCACCTCTGTTTGCCCACAGGATGGAGTGATGCCAATTCATGTTATTCAATAGGGCTGTTTTGCCTACATTTGTGCTTTCCTGCCCATGTCTTATTTTGCACTTGCACAGCTTGCATAAGGCAATGCTTTTGTCTTCTGGCAGGAGGGCCGCACCGTGAATTAGGCCAGGTGAGGCAATCGCCTCAGGCAGTACGACACTGAAGATAAGTGGGGGGCAGCGGCGGGAAATAAAAGATGAGAGCTTCCATTTTAGAAGAGTTTATCTCTCTATATTCAGCTCTATCACCATCCTCTGGACAGCTATACAGCTGAAGGCTGCGGCGAGGCACAGGAGCATTGGCTCCCTGCCCCACTCCTTCTGATAGGCTACAAGCATGAGGCCTAAAGCCTATCAGAGGCCGGCACAGGTAGCATGATGACATCATTATCATTGTGCCGCCTGAGCCGGGCTGCATACAGCTCAGGACACAGGCCGGAAGAGGCCTGCATCGCATTGTTGAAAGTGCCATGGAGGTAAGTATTAGTGTTTATTTTTTTATTTGACATCCTGCTGTTTGGTCAAATTGAGGAAAGGGGAAAGGAGCACAGACTATGGGGGCACTATATAGGGGAATTTTTATTCTGGCACAGATTATGGGGGGCACTATGGGGGCATTATATAGGGGACTTTTTTTTCTGGCACAGATTATGGGGGGCACTATGGGAGCACTATATAGGAGAATTTTATTCTGGCACAGATTATGGGGGCACTATAAAGGGGGATTTTGTTCCGGCACACATTATGGTTGCACTACATAGTAACATATAGTAACATAGTTTATAAGGCCAAAAAAAGACATCTGTCCATCCAGTTTGGCCTGTTTTCCTGCAAGTTGATCCAGAGGAAGGCAAAAAACAAACAAACTGTGACATAGAAGCCAATTTTCCTCACTTTAGGGGAAAAAATTCCTTCCCGACTCCAATCAGGCAATCAGAATAACTCCTTGGATCAACGACCCCTCTCTAGTAACTATAACCTGTAATATTATTACCCTCCAGAAATACATCCAGGCCCCTCTTGAACTCTTTTACTGAACTTACCATCACCACCTCCTCAGGCAGAGAGTTCCATAGTCTCACTGCTCTTACCGTAAAGAATCCTCTTCTATGTTTATGTACAAACCTTCTTTCCTCCAGACGCAGAGGATGTCCCCTCGTCACAGTCACAGTCCTGGGGATAAATAGATGATGGGAGAGATCTCTGTACTGACCCCTGATATATTTATACATAGTTATTAGATCTCCCCTCAGTCGTCTTTTTCTAAAGTGAATAACCATAATTTTGATAATCTTTCTGGGTACTGTAGTCCACCCATTCCAGTTATTACTTTAGTTGCCCTCCTCTGAACCCTCTCCAGCTCTGCTATGTCTGCCTTGTTCACAGGAGCCCAGAACTGTACACAGTCCTCCATGTGTGGTCTGACTTGATTTGTAAAGTGACAGGACTATGTTCTCATCACCGGCATCTATGCCTCTTTTGATGCAACCCATTATCTTATTGGCCTTGGCAGCAGCTGTCTGACACTGGTTTCTGCAGCTTAGTTTGCTGTTCACTAAAATTCCTAGGTCCTTTTCCATGTCAGCGTTACCAAATGTTTTACCATTGTTTTACATAGGGGACTTTTATTCTGGCACAGATTATGGGGACACTATGTAGAGGAAATTCTTCAGGCACAGATTATTGGGGCACTACATAGGGGAATTTTATTCTGTCATAGATTGTGGGGGGCACTATGGGGAAGGGCGTAGAGGAGCACTATGGGGCCATATACTGGGGGAACTATATAAGTGAATTTTATTCTGGCACAGATTATGGGGGTACTATGGGGGCATCTACTGGGGGCACTATATAGGCATATTATATACTGGCACACATTGCAGGGGCATTATGGGGACATATCTCTACTGTGGGCAGAGGGGGTATTTATTACTGTCACACACAAGTGGGCATTGGCACATGTTATGATGGCACTATGGGGACATTGGCTATACCCCTAAGAGGGAGTATTTTATGAACTGGTACACAGTAGGGGCATTGGCACACATTATTGGGACACTATGAGGACATTGGTTCTACTGGGGGCACAGAGGAGGTATTTTTGTACTGGTACACAACGCATTTATTTCTACTGGCACACAACGGGGGCATTATTTTTTGTACTGGCACCCATTATGGGGGCATTATTTTGTACTGGCATACATTATAAGGGGCATACTGGGGTGGCAGGATGGGGTGTTCAGAAGGTTTGGGAGAATGATGGAAAAGTAGTAAAATGTCTGTCAGTCTCTGCAGAGATGAGAGACGGCTGAAAGAAAGCATCACGGTGATCTGGTTTGAAAGAGGAAGATGAGGAAAGAGAATATCTACATCAGAGGAGACGTCACTGGATGTAAGAGGTATATAGCGCTGTATTACCCGGCATGTACTGCACAGAGCACAGACAGCGCTCTTTTCCACATTCACAGATTGGGTTTCGTATTGAGCGCAGGCAGTGAATGATAACCCCTGACCCCACATGAACTTCCTGTGGGGTCACAGGTTATAATTCACTGCCTGTGCCAGCAATTGGTGAAGAGTGTCAGGAAGTGCTGGAAAACAGATGTGGGAGCAAAGAAAACCAAGAGGTCATCTTCTCCACCTTACCCTGCTATTGGCTGGTGTGTCGTCCGGGACCAGGAGGAATTGCACCCTTCTATAACATTTGCTGAATAACGTTTCGGTATTCTCAATGATACCTTTCTCAAGCATAACATATTCAGTGTGACAAACTCAATATATAGTGAATATAGGCGGAGTTAAACAATCATGTGACAGGCAACACACATCATGTGATCAGTGAACAACAAAGTAATTCAAATCTTATATACAATATAAACTCAATCTTGTGTCAATGTATCAGTGTTTATGTCTTTCTTTATGTGCAATAAACATTAAGGGTCAGTCAAAATCTGGCCATCTCCTATACAGTGCCACATGTGGACATCATATCAGTGCATGTGTTAGATTAAAACTTTAAAATCACTGTCAATATCAGAGTATCACATGACTTCACTCCCACTAACGTCACGGAGTGGAGGAGGTCATCCCTCCCTCCCGTGCACGCAATGGGGGTCCCCCATTTGTTCTAAATAACAACATGCAATAGTATAAATTAGATGACAAAAGTTCACTGTGATAAAGTGGTATCACTGGACCAACAGGTCCAATTACGAACATATGAGATATTGTTGTTCAACTAACTTTGGTCATCAGGCGTATAGTGTACATGCACACCCCATTCCAGGGCATGCATGAACACCATGGCCACCGGGTGCAGTCCAAGGAACGACCAGTCAGCCCATAGGTAAACTGCTCAATCCTCATGTCATTAGGGTACGGACACTGGCACTAGGTCAATGCCCGTCTCCACAGACAAGGTCCGCTACCCCGAAAGGCACCCACCCCGACCATTCCTTCTATGAAGGTACTGTCCAACGACAGACAGTATCTAAGGAGATATTCAAATATGACCACTATCACTAGTGAACTGTACACCCCGTGTGCCAGGGGATCGTGGATACAAATGTTACGGACAAATTACTGCAGACATTCCGGACACTATAGATCACAAAAAAATAAATAGGGTATTTCCCCATCTTGATGCTCTTCTCAGTCGTCAAAAGGATCATCGAAATCTATAGATAAAACAACAATAATAATGTTATTATCAAGCATACAAATCAAAAAAAGAGTCACACCGAACGTGAAACCTATATCAAGGCTGCCGAGGACAGACCACCACAGAACATATGTGTATCCAGCATTCCTTTCACAGATACACAGACAGATTAAAGTCCACATTGAGACCCTTGGGTTTCAGTGTCCCCAGTCTGTGTATCCACTCCAATTCCTTTCTTTTTAGAATACGTTCCCTATCGCCCCCTCTCCTTGGTGGGGGAACATGGTCTATTAACATAAACCTGAAATCCTTTTCAGAGTGCCCCCCTTCCACAAAGTGCTAGGGGACCGGGAGATCTCTGCGTTTTTTACGTATCGAGTATCTATGTTGCACCATGCGGGTCTTGGCATCCAGGGTAGTCTCCCCTACATACCACAACCCGCATGGGCACATCACTACATAGACAACGTGGGTAGAGTTACATGTCAACAGGTACTTAATATCAAATATAGTGCCGGTATGTGGACCGGTGAAAGATTCAGTTTTCTTCATATACTTGCAATTTACGCAGGCTAGACAAGGAAAACATCCCGTCTGTCTGCGTCCAATGTATGTCTGTCTATCACTTTCTGTTCTTTTAGTCTCACTGTTGACAAGATGATCTTTCAGGTTAGGGGATCTCTTGAACGACATGAGTGGAGGATTCTGGAACTCCTGAATATTCGTATGAACTGCTAGAATGGGCCAATGCTTCCTAATAATTCCATTGATCTCACCACTCTGTTCAGAGTGTGTGGAAACAAAAGGGATACGAGGCCCCTTATAAACGGAGTTTCTCTTATTGGGGTTCCTTTCCCCCTCCTCCATGGCAGCACGCCTATGTCCACTAACAAGCTTCCTAGGATAACCCCTAGTAAGAAACCTCTTCACCATATCGTCCATCCTGGATTCCCGCACAATTCTGGACACCCGTAGAAACTGGCTCCTGGGCAACGAATTAACCATCGCCTTAGGATGCGCACTTTCATACCTTAATAGGCTATTGCAGTCAGTGGGTTTCGTAAAAATATCTGTAGTCAACTTCTGATTGACTATTTTGACTGTGGTGTCCAAAAATTGTACGGCCTCGGTAGAGTGTACCAGGGTGAATCCTATGTCTGGATCCATTCCATTCAGGTATTCATGGAATGCCATCAGGGTTTCCACAGAACCCTTCCATATGAGGAAAATGTCGTCTATGTACCGCCACCATCCCACAACATGTTGGAAATGGGGCGATACATAGACATACTCCTCCTCCAAATGCGCCATATAAATATTGGCGTAAGTGGGGGCCACATTGGACCCCATCGCGGTCCCCCGCAACTGTGTAGAAAATTTCTTCTTAAAGATGAAATAATTTCTCCTAAGGATCAAGTTCAACAATGAAATCACAAATACTAGTAATTCACTGGGACACTTATCCCTCTCTAGGCATTTGGCCACGGCCCCCACAACCCTATTGTGATCTATAGAGTTGTAGAGGCTCGTGACATCAAAAGATGCCAAAATGGCCGAACTCGGTATTTCCAAATCCAGTACTCTTCCAAGAAAGTCCCCGGTGTCCCTAATGTAAGATCTCGTACTGGTGGCATATTTGCGTAGGATCTTATCCAGGAAGACTGCTGGACTGGAAAAAACAGAGTCTCTACCCGAGACAATCGGCCTGCCTGGGGGGTTTGTCAGACTTTTATGGATCTTGGGCAGCACATAGATCACAGGTGTCCTAGGATGTTCATTCAACAGAAAGGTATACAAACCCTCATCTATAATCTTAAGTGCCAGGGCCCCACTTAATAACTCACATAGTTCTTTCAAAATAGCAAATTTCGGGTCATTATCAGTACAAAGATAAACCTGATCGTCCCTCAACTGTCTCATGATTTCCTGTTCATATTTCACCGTATCCATTATCACCACCGCACCCCCCTTTTTTTTTCCCTACGCTTCACGCAGATTTCCAACAAATATGCGTTTGATGTTATTTTACTGAATATAGAGTTTCTGCAGAAGGATTTACTTACAGCAAATGCATCGGTGATTCATATAGAGGGCCAATTGAAGGACATGCTTGGTGAGGATGATTGGGACCAGTATGTGAATTCTTGCCGCACATATTTAGATAAGTTCCAAACGGAGCAACAAAATACCAAACGACAAAAGTGGGCGGGAGATGCTGAAGATTACAACAAAGGCAATATTTATAATTGGCAAAATGATAATTCCAAACAAGAGGCGGGGGCAAAAACCCATTGTGACGAATGGTAACCCGACCAGAGTGGGTATTGTACAGAATACATCGTGATCCACGTAATATGGAACTTGCAAAATATGTTTATAATGATTCTACCTAGGGACAGGTACAGACGAAAAAAGACCAGAAGGGGGACACAGACACCACAGATGGCGCAAGGAAAACACAATACAGGGCCCAACGGAGCAGACCACAGAGAAAAAAAGCACTGTGGTAATATTTCTTCGATAACTTTAACTAATGTACAAAGAGGTTTTGGAGGCTGTCATATTGTCGACTACTAAAGTTG
>ONZH01018189.1:0-47669 GCA_900303285.1 Rhinella marina
TAGGTGCACCCCTGGCCGTAGAGGCTGGTACAAGGAGCCTGCCAGTAGCCAGAGTGGCCCTTGCATGCCAGAACCACCAAAGTAAAATTATGAGAGTATGCGGCTTGAGCCCAAAGTCCGGCCGCTGTGGTCTGTCCATTCCATTTCAGCCCAGGCTTCTATTACCCGACCTGTGCTCATTCCCAGCCACAGCAAGGTGCCGATGCCATGTAAAAAACATATATCTATTGTAGGAGCAGTAGTTTCTTGCTCTTCAATGGATTGGTAAATCATCCTGCGATCCTTAGGAAAATCTTGCTGTAAGTCAGTGTCGTAGTGAGGTGCTGAAGCTCAGTGTCCCTTCATCCAACTGCATCCACAGCAACTAGAGGAGTGAGTGAACTTCTCAGAGAGGAGTGAATCACATCTAAAATTTTGATTTGGGTTCAATTTGGCCAGATCTGTAGACACAATTTGGGTTCAATATCCAACTCTAAGCCACAATATTGAAAGTGCTTCAATTGGCATTTGTTTCCTTAGGACTCATGGTTTTTTTCTAGGTTCTTTGTTTTAAATTTTCTTTATTAATTCTCTCTATTTGCTGATCTCTAAACATTTCCCAAAATCCGTTCTGCATTTGTCAAATCAGCCTTTAGATTCAGTTCGATCTGATTAAATCCGGTCTGAATCAAAAGTGTCCCAGTTGCCCTAAAAAGTCATGTATGACACAACATATATATCATGTATGACAGCAACATATATGGTTATGGATAAACAGATGGTAGCTAGTAATGAGCGAAGTATTCAAAAACTCAATTCAGCTGCTTCGCTGAAATTTACAAAAAAATTAGCTTTGTTATGAATTACTTCATCACAATGTGCATTTCTTTGTAAGCAGCGGGTGCAATGGTAGGGAGCGTCAATTGCGCCACTCCCCATCATTGTACCCCTCAGATGCCGCATTCATAGCTGATCGAGGCATCTGACACCAATAATACAGTGTAAAATTTCAAAAAATTATAATATCATACTTACCCTTATCCATTTGATCGCGAAGAACCGGTTGCCGCCATCTTGACTAAAGATCTAGCTTGAAATTTCACGCTGCCCGTGATGACGTCATACATCACTACGCATGGGATTTCGTGCAAGCTCTTCAAGGAAGATCTTCAAGCAAGATGGCGGCGGCTATCTATTTGCACTCAAACGGATGAGGTAAATATGATTTTTTTTTAATGTTTTACCGCCATTCAGGGAAAATCGATTTGCTACCACAAAGCATGAGGAAATTCAGTTTCGCAGTGAATCAAATTTTCCGTGGGGGTGGGGGTGGGGGGGGGGTGGATGGACCTGATGGTTCCTGAAGGCTTCTGGGCCTGGCAGCTACAGAAGTGTTTGAAGCCCAGCCTCCAGGGTGAGTCTCATGGGCACTCTGTCAGTGTAATATTGACAGTTCAATGCATTACAAATACACCATGTGTACTATTGAACAATCAGAGTTGTATGTACCCCAAAATGGTACCAAAGAAAAATTCACCTCATCCCACAAAAAATGAGACTATATAAACAAGACCATATTCAGAATAATAAAAAATATGGCTTTCAGAAAATGGCCACACAAAAAACATTTTTTTTCTTTTTAGAAAATGTTTTTATTGTGTAAACTAATATGACTAAAAAATAGTCATATTAGGTATCTCCGCGTCCGTATCTCTGCGACACCCTGCTCTTTAAAAAATCACATGATCCACCCTGTCAATTATGTAAAAAATAAAATAGAAACTGTATCAGAACAGCTATTTTTTGGTCACCACATCTCACAAAAAGCACAATATAAAGCAATCAGTAAGTCATGTGTACCTAAAATGGTATCAATGAAAACATCACTTTATCCCACAAAATAATCACCCTCACACAAGACCATTGCCAGAAAATAAAAAAAAATATATATATGGCTGTCAGAAATGCAAATTTTGCAATGCAAAGACCAAGATTTTTTTTCAAAAATGCTTTGTACAAAAGTGGTAAAAGGTAAAAAAAAAATGTATATATGGCATTTCACTACCCACAATAATAATAATTTAAAGAGCGTTGTCTGTCTCAAACGGCACAATCTGGGCACAACATATTGGGCACTGAAATACCTTATCTATAGAAAACTTGCAATTTTCATTTCGCTCATTAATTTCTGCAAAACACCTATTGTGTCAAAATGCTAAAACTAAAAACATTGGTAAATTTTGTGAGACGTGTGGTTTCTAAAATGGGGTCATTTTTGGGTGGTTGCTCTTTTTATTTAACCTCAGAGCCTCACCAGTTGTCATTCAATGCTGTATAACACCAAACTAGGTCTTAAATACCTTCTGAGATCTGGCGTTTGCCCATGCAGCATTTTATGACCACATATGTGGTGTTGTATTCAGGAGAAATTGCGACGGAAATGAGTATTCCTAGTGTCACCCACAATGTTAGGAGAGGCTTGTTCCCATTGCGGCCTGCTGTTGGTGATGGAGAGATGCAGCAGCGGCCGTACACGCGTCAGAAGCTAAGCTGGTGCCGGGAGTGAGGTATGTACAACCTCTGTGAGGGGCCCAGGCATATAAGGAGGCATTTTAGGGGTTGGATAACCCCTTTAAGTAGTTTGAAAATAAGTGGAGTTAAGGCTGTGGTGGTTAGGGATTGGGTCAAGCAGGGTCACATGGGCCTGGGAGGAGTTAGTAGGATAGGGGTGTGTGACTTCCAGCTAAAGGGTCAGTTTGTTATCTGGAGCACCATCTGGGAACAGACATACCTGTTTGCTTGCAGTGATGGGGTCAAGGGATCTTCTTTCTTCTTTGCGGGAATGGGCGGCTCAGCATTGGGTGGAATGGCTACAGGAGCAGCTTTGCCTGGCATTAGGCGAGGAAGAGGTAACTCGGCAGGTTCGCACTCGTGCACCCCCTTCCTGCTGCCGACAACCACCAGAGCGCCTCAGCCCCGATCTTCAACGTCGGTCCCGTCATGTCAGAAGCCCCAGCATGCGTCCTCCGGCCCCCTCGGGAAGTGCACGGCGTAATTCCACCAGAGCCAGGACTGGGAGGATTTCTCATACACGCCGGGGGCTGGCTCCTCGTGGTGCCCCCTGTTCTTCTGTGTCTTCTAATGCCCGGTCCTCTGCATCGCTGCCACCCCCCCTCTATCCACATCCCCACGTGAACCAGTGTCAGCTGTGCCCTCTCCTTGCCCTGTTTGGGGGGCAGCCTAAAATGCCTCCACTCCTAGAGCCCGTAGGAGGGCAGAAGATACTGCAGGCACAGCACATGGAGTGCTGCCTCCTCCTCCTTCAGCTTCCAGTGTACGGGAGGTGGCAATAAAGCACAGACCACTAGAGGGTGTGAGAAACCACAACTTGCTGCCAGCATCCCTGAATCTGCCTCTCCTGTGCAACATGTAACGCAGGGGTCTGTGGGAGACCGCCTTGCTGAGCGCCACTCGGTTGCCGTGGAGACGACGTTGCTTGAAGATGATGCCGCCAGTCTGGAAGATGGAGAGCTGCGACCTTCACGTCCGCTGTCCGGCCTGATGGCTGTTCCGGGTCCTCTCGCGAGTCAGCCAGGTGAGTCCACTGCGGTGTCTATTCCCCTTTCTCTGTCCTCATCTATTGTGTCTTGTTGAATGTTTAAGGGTCGTCGCTTGCGCCGCACTTAACAGGAAGTTGGCGTGAGACTGGGGAGGCTTTTGAGCAATTTTTAGCCAGGATTTAAAAGTTTAGGCCCCCTGTTCTCCAGCCCCAGATTTCGCCGGTGTCGGCATGGGTGGGTACTTAATCAGGTGAGGTGCTATCGGAACCCCTTAGAACAGTTTAAGTTAATGTTCCGGTGGTCCCTGCGGGTGTCGGTGGGGAGGTTCAGTCTATTTCAGAGCCAGTAGTGGCCTCAAAGGGAATTAGTGACCCCTCAGTGCGCATGGCAGACGCAGCCCATGGCGAAGTTTATGTTTGTTTTGATGGTCCACTCGGGGTCCATTTAAAGCAGGAGGTGCAGGAAAAAATATGGAAAGACGAGTATGTCAAACTATTTACCCTGCTTCCCCTTGAAATATTTAATTTGGACAGAGGAAAGCCAGATGAGAGTAAGAAAGAGGAGGAAGAAAGGCAAAGTTGCGTCGTTTTAAGCACGAGTGTGCGACCTGCAGTGGAACGCACGCTCAAGCTAAGTGTTTCCGGCGTAACGCAAAGCCTCGTCCCGGCGATTCTGCAGGAAGAAGGGACGACGCCGGTGAAACTTGAGGCGATGCTCCAGCTTCTAAGTTATTATCCGGACAGGGACTCGACTCAGTTTTTGGAGGAAGGTTTTCATTTCGGTTTTAAAATCCCTTTTATGCCCATCAAACCAGTTTTTCATCCTCAGAAACCTGAAGTCAGCCCGACAGGACCCTGACATGGTGGCGGATAAGTTAGCCAAGGAGGTGACCTTGGGACGAATGGCGGGTCCATTACTTGACCCATCTTGGCCCCACTTGTGGGTCTCTCCTTTAGGAGTGGTTCCCAAAAAGAAACCAAATAAATTTCTGATCCATCATTTGTCCTACCCTGCGGGGTTTTCTGTCAATGACGGTATTGGACAGGAGTTGAGTTCAGTAGTGTATGTCTCTTTTGACAAGGCAGTGGATTGGGTACGTCGATGCGGGGCGGGAGCCCTCATGGCCAAGACAGATATCGAGGCAGCCTTTCATTTGTTACCAGTGCATACTGATAGTTTTCACCTTTTGGGTTGCATGTGGGATGGCCATTTTTATGTCGATCGATGCCTGCCTATGGGTTGCTCCATTTCCTGTTCGTACTTTGAGGTGTTCAGCACTTTTCTTGAATGGGTAGTACGAAGAGAGTCGGGCTTTAAGTCAGTGCTGCATTACTTGGATGATTTCCTTTGTATAGGCCCTGCTGCATCTCGGCAATGTTCTCTATTGCTTCATACAGTCGAACAGGTGGCGCACCGTTTTGGGTTTCCTTCGGCTCCCGACAAGACTGTTGGTCAAATGACGGTTCTTTACTTTTTGGGTATTGAGTTGGAATCCGTTGCCATGGAATGGCGGTTACCGTTAGACAAGTTAACGGAGTTGCGTAACCTCATTCATGACATGTGGTTACATGCGGGATGCGGAAGGACAACTTCAATCGTTGTTGGGCAAGTTAAACTTTGCATTTCGAATTATACCAATGGGGCGGGTTTTTTGTCGACGTTTAGCACTCGCTAGGTAAGGGATCCGGAGCCCCTTACATTTCACAAGACAGATCTTCTGGTTTGGGCAAAGTTTTTTAATGCATTTAACGGTCTGTCAGTGTGGTAGGCGGACTGGGCAGACAGTGTCGATTTAGAATTATTTACGGATGCCTCGGGGGCGTTTGGCTTTGGTGCCTATTTGCAGGGTCAGTGGATGGCAGGAGTTTGGCCATCTCAATGGCAGGCTGCGGGGCTTACTCGTAATCTGACTCTGTTGAAACTGTTTCCAATAGTAGCATTTGGGGATCACATTTTCGGAACAAGCGTGTTAGTTTTTGCTGTGATAATCTGTCGGTGGTACAGGCCATTAACACTATTTCAGCATCTTCGCCCCCAGTAGTCAATTTTTTGCGCCACCTGGTTCTTCAGGGGTTGGAGCTTAATACGTGGATGGGTGCTCATCATGTTCCTGGAATTTCAAACTCCATTGCTGACTCCTTGTCTCGATTACAGTGGGATCATGTTCGCAGAGGTGGTGCAGCATGGAATTCCTTGCCCGGAACATCTTTGGAGTCTGGCTTTCGGGTCTCCTTTGCCTTGATGGGTCGTACACTGAGTGATTCGACGAGGAGCTCTTATCAGATGGTTTGGAGAGAATGGTTGCTTTTCTGTGGTCGGTTAGGTCATGATGGGGTTAGTGGGGATTTAATCTCGTTGTTGCTGTTTTTCATCGGTTCTGCCTACGAGGCGGGTTTTTCGGGTTCCAGTGTATCAAAAAAGGGTAGCAGGTTTAGCTTACTGGTTTAAACTTTTGAATATTCCTGATATCACAAAGGAATTTGTGGTGATTCAAGCTTTAAAGGGCTGTCGCAAGTTGGTGGCTTCTATGGATGGTCGTCGTCCGGTTTCTTTTGATTTGTTAGTGGCCCTAATCTCAGATTTACAGTATGTTTGCGTATCTGTTTACGAGTGCCTATTGTTTTCAGTGGCGTTTGTCCTCGCATTTTTTGGTGCTTTTCGCATCAGTGAGCTGATTAGTTTCATGATGGCATACAGCGGACGGATGTTTCCTGTGACTTGGATCGAGTTTTGTGTTGGTTGCAGGAAATCTAAGTCCGATTAGCAGGGAAGGGGACGTATGATTGAGCTGTTTGTTATTGATGGTTCAGACGTCTGTCCTGTGCGACATGTTCGGGAGTTTTTGGCAGTTCGCCCGGACCTCCATGGTGGTTCTTTGTTATTGCATGCCGACGGTAGGGCCCTTTCCCGTTTTCAATTTGTGGCGGTCTTTAAAAAGGTTATTACAAGGCAAGGCCTGAATGTTAGGGAATATGCTTCCCATTCATTCAGGATTGGGGCTGCACAGAAGCAGCTAGATGGGGTTTGTTCGACTGGCTTGTTCACAGGATTGGTAGGTGGGAGTCTGGGAGATTCCGGTCCTATGTGCGTCTGTCTAGTTTGTAAAATTTTGTTGTATATTCTGTTACATAGTATCATAGTAACATAGTTTATAAGGCCGAAAAAAGACATTTGTCCATCCAGTTCGGCATTTTATCCTACAAATTGATCCAGAGGAAGGCAAAAACCCCTGTGAGGTAGAAGCCAATTTTCCCCACTTTAGGGGAAAAAATTCCTTCCAGACTCCAATCAGGCAATCAGAATAACTCCCTGGATCAACGACCCATCTCTAGTAGTTATAACCTGTAATATTGTTACCCTCAAGAAATACATCCAGGCCTCTCTTGAACTCTTTTAGTTAACCTACCATTACCACCTCCTCGGGCAGAGAGTTCCATAGTCTTACTGCTCTTACCATAAAGAATCCTCTTCTATGTTTGTGTACAAACCTTCTTTCCTCCAGACGCAGAGGATGTCCCCTCGTCACAGCCATGGGGATAAATAGTTCATGGGAGAGATCTCTGTACTGACCCCTGATATATTTATACATGGTTATTAGATCTCCCACTCAGTCGTCTTTTTTCTAAAGTAAATAACCCTAATTTTGATAATCTTTTTGGGTACTGTAGTCCACCCATTCCAGTTATGACTTTAGTTGCCCTCCTCTGAACCCCCTCACTAGCTCTGCCTTGTTCACAGGAGCCCAGAACTGTGCACAGTACTCCATGTGTGGTCTGACTAGTGATATGTAAAGTGGCAGGACTATGTTCTCATCACGGGCATCTATGCCCCTTTTAATGCAACCCATTATCTTATTGGCCTTGGCAGCAGCTTTCTGACACTGGTTTTGGCAGCTTAGTTTGCTGTTTACTAAGATTCCTAGGTCCTTTTCCATGTCAGAGTTACCCAGTGTTTTACCATTTAGTATGTACTGATGACTTGCATTATTCCATTCCATTTTTCATAACCTTACATTTGTCAGTGTTAAACTTCATCTGCCACTTCTTTCCCCAAGCCTCCAGTCTATCCAGATCCATCTGTAGCAGTGTAATGTCCTCTCCTGTGTTAATTACTTTACACAGTTTAGTGTCATCTGCAAAAATGTATATTTTACTGTGCAAGCCTTCTACCAGATCATAAATATATTGAAGAGAATAGGGCCCAATACTGACCCCTGTGGTACCCCACTAGTGACAGTGACCCAATCTGAGTATGTGCCGTTAATAACCACCCTCTGTTTTCTATCACTGAGCCAGTTGCTTACCCACATACAGACATTTTCTCCCAGGCCAAGCATTCTCATTTTATATACTAACCTTTTATGTGGTACCGTATCAAATGCTTTGGAGAAGTCCAGATATACGATATCCATTGATTCGCCGCAGTCAAGTCTAGAACTTACCTCCTCATAGAAACTGATTAAATTAGTTTGACATGACCGATCCCTCATGAAGCCATGCTGATATGGAGTTATTTGCTTATATTCATTGAGGTACTCCAAGATAACATCTCTTAGAAAACCTTCAAACAGTTTACCCACAACAGATGGGCTCTGTCTTTGGACCCTTTTTAAATATTGGAACCACATTTGCTATGCGCCAATCCTGTGGAACACTCCCTGTCAGTATAGAGTCCTTAAATATCAGAAATAAGGGTCTGGCGATGACATTACTTAATTCTCTTAGGATACGGGGGTGTATGCCATCCGGTCCTGGCGATTTGTCTATTTCAATCTTTTTAAGACGTCGCTGTGCTTCTTCCTGGGTTAGACAGGGCACTTTTAATGGGGAATTTACTTTTATATTCTGCTTTTCATCTCACAGTTTATTTTCCTTAGTGAATACAGTGGAGGAAAAGATATTTAGTAGCTTTGCTTTCTCCTCATCGCTCTCTGCAACTCCCCCTTCATTACTCTGTAAGGGGCCGACACCTTCAGGTTTATACTTTTTATCATTTATATAATTGAAGAACATTTTAGGGTTAGTTTTACTCTCTTTGCCGATTAATCTCTTGGTCTCCAGTTTGGCTGCTTTTATTTGTCTTTTACATATTCTATTTTTTTCCTTATAGTTTTTTAATGCTTTCCTCACTCCCCTCCTGTTTTAGTGATTTAAATGCTTTCTTTTTGTCTTTTATTGCTTTCTTTACAGTTCTATTTATCCACTTAGTTTTTTTCTTATTTCTTACCCTTTTATTCCCATAAGGTATGTACCTCTCACAATTAGATATTAGAATGCTTTTAAAAATATCCCATTTTGTGGCTGTATTTTTTATTTTTGAGGACTTTGTCCCAGTTAGTTAGGCCTATGGCCTCTCTTAGTTGGCTAAATTTAGCTTTTTTGAAGTTTGATATTTTTGCTCCTCCCTGAAGAAATACTCTTTTGAATGACAATTGGAAGGTTATTATTTTACGTTCACTATTTCCCAGGTGTCCCCCAACCTGCACATCTGTTGTTCTGTCATGTCTATTGGTTAATACTAAGTCCAGTATGGCCATCCCTCTAGTCGGGTCCTGAACCAGTTGGGAAAGGTAATTGTCTTTGGTTATTGCCAAGAACCTGTTTCCTTTATGAGATATACAGGTTTCAGTTTTCCAGTCTATATCTGGGTAGTTGAAATCCCCTATAATAGCGACCTCATTATGATTTGCCGCCTCAGCTATTTAGTTTAGAAGTAGATTTTCTGTGGACTCTGGTATATTGGGTGGTTTATAATAAAGTCCTATTAGTATTTTATTATTGTTTTTGGCTCCATGTATTTCTACCCACAGTGACTCCACATCTTCATGTCCCTCACTTATATCTTCCCTGAGTGTGGGCTTTAGACAGGACTTTACATAAAGGCAGACCCCTCCCCCTCTCCGGTTTTGACGATCCTTTCTAAACAGACTGTAACCCTGTACGTTAACTGCTTAGTCATAGCTGTCATCCAGCCATGTCTCAGTTACTCCCACTATGTCATAGTCCTCCTCACATATCACTAATTCCAGTTCACCAGTTTTATTTGTCAGGCTTCTGGCATTAGTGTACATACAATTAAGAGGTTTATGTATATTTTTTACCCCACACCTTTCCTTCTGAACTGTTGTAGTTCCTCCTTCCATTCCTCCCCCAGTTCTATTACCTTGACCCAGGTCTCTATCTGCACTATCTTCCCCTCCTATAATGTAGTTACCCTCCCCCCCCAGTCCCTAGTTTAAGCACTCCTCCAGCCTTTTAGCCATCTTCTCCCCCAAAACAGCTGCCCCTTCCCCATTGAGGTGCAGCCTATCCCTACGATAGAGCCTGTAGCCGACAGAGAAGTCGGCCCAGTTCATGGATTTAATTTTCCCCCTTTTCTTCTTTTAGCCTTTGGAATTTATCTTGTTTGGATTGTGGGCCACTCCTATGTCTATTGGGGGGCCTTGCGTGCCGATCTACGTCCAGATGGCAGGCAGCTTGGTTTCCCTAGGAGTGAGGTGAGCCTGCGGTGGATCAGAGTGCGCGGCTTGTTATGGGGTGGAGTGCTTCCAGAGTTGCATTTTTACTCCCGGTTAGACAGGGTGGCTAATGTCTTAGTTTTACATGCTGGAGGGAATGACCTCGGCGTTCGGTCTTCGAGGCAGCTGATCCGGGATATTAAGTTTGATATCCTGAGATTGTTGTCCTTGTTTCCTGGTATTTTGTTGGTATGGTCGGAAATGGTGGCCCATTTGCAGTGGAGGTATGCTCGTTCAGTGGAGAAACTGAATAGAGCATGGGCTAGGGTTAATAAGATGGTGTCACGTTTTGTTTCCCGCAATGGAGGAGCTGTGGTTCGCCACAGAGACCTCGAAGTGCTTGATCAGATCAAGCTATGATGAGATCTGATGGTGTACATTTGAACGAGGTGGGCATGGACATTTAGAATCTAGGTTTACAGGAGGGCATTGAGACGGCTGTCAGGGTGTGGCGGGATTCGCAGGCACAAGGGGTTGTGTCTGCTCGTCTTGGCAAGGAGGAGGTCATGCATTGAACAGATTGAGGTGGTAGTTGGGAAACCATTGGAGAGATGGCGCCCCCCAACAACGAGTGGTGTAAGGGATCGGTCTCAGGATCATCCCCGAGTCGGTGTGTTGCGACTGGGAATATCAGTGTTCCACTAGGCTAACCCACCAAGGTGCAAAATTGTAGTGCAGGAGAAAGTGGATGAAGTAGTGGAGTGGATGGCACGCTCATCTCAGTCTCAGCCGGAAGATCTGCTGTCATCTCCTGATACAGTATCCATATGTAGCCAGGGTTCAGACTCAGAGCATTCCTCCTGCTCCACCATTCCGCTCCAGCAAAGCCCATCATTTTCGTATGCAATTTGTACGCTCATGCGTACGTGTTCACAGAAGTTGCGTACCTTTTAAAACTGAACGTTCATTATTAGTACGCGAATGTTCGCTAAACACCACATAATAATGATGATTTGTACGCAGATTCGGTGAATAGATTTGTACAATATTCGGCGAAGCGAATTTTGGATGATTCGCTCATCTCTACCCTATAAGCAGAGGCCAGTGGGGGACCACAGGAGCAATGTCCTCCAGCTGAATATACATTGATGAGGCACTATCTGTTTTGTATCTCTACAACCAAAATCTGTCCAGTTAAGCACAGGGAGCAAACCCAGAAGAGCCAGATCCTACTCGTCTATCAGGTTCATCAGATAAGATACATAAATCAATACCAATAAGCCTTTATTATTTCATTGCCAGCCTGCCAACCAATACATCCAGTCTGCACCCCCTAGGGGGGGCCAGGCTTTAATGATGACCACAGGGGCGTAACTACCATAGCGGCAGACCATGCGACTGCTATGGGGCCGAGGGCAAGAGGGGGCCCAGTCGTAGCTGGGATTATCTCCTATTCTACTGGAGGGGAAAACTTGGTCAGGATTCTACCCTCTAAAGGAACAACCTTTAGCAAATGAGGCAGTGAAAAAATGGCCCAAGGGTCGTTGTAAAGGGTTTAGGAGGAAACCCTTCTGTCCTGTGTGGTGGGCCTGGTTAGATTCTTGCTATGGGTCCCTTACCTATGTGCAACACGGATGCTCCGTGTGGCTATACCCTAAGGCAGAGTTGCCTGGGTATACCTGATTTTAGTCATTTGTGATTAATTAATTCAGTTCGCTCATCTCTGGTCAAGACTATCTATAGAGTTACTTAATTTTTTTATTTTTAGCGGCAGGAGCAGACTGGGAACTTTAAGTATTCCTGGAAAAAAATAAAAATAAAAGTGGCCCCATGTTTTAGGCAAATTTCTATTGACAAAAGGCGGTGCAACACAAGTAGGCAGGGCCAACAGAAGTAGGCAGGTGCTAGTGCAGCACAAAATACCACTCCAGAAGAGCCAAATACCACAGTGCAGCATATAATACTGCCACCCCTTCTATAATATTCAACTGTATCACTGTCCTGAGGAGAACTATATAGTTGCATTCAGGAGGGCACCTGGGGCCTCCAGCCAAGTGCGTAAGTAACTGATGCTCCTGAGAGCATCAAATCTTTATGTATCCAGCCTATGGCTGTGATGAAAGCTCAGGCAAACCTCCGGTCATTGGCCCACCAGAAAATTTCCATGTAGGGTCTATGGCCAGTCCGTCCTTGTTTAGCGTAATAACAATTGCTACAAAAGTGGAGCATCCCCGTTAATATACATCTCATTAGGATCCATAGTTATATAATATAGAAAATGAAAGGAGAACTGCTAGACTATGAGGACTCTACCCTCAAGCAATAATTTCAATTGGTTGCCCAGCCGGAATGGAAGCAGTGGGGACGTAAACTGTCATGGAGAAAGTCGAATATATGGGATAACATCAACACTATATCTGTTATTAACCACATAAATTAGGCTTCTGTATAGCATGGGAAAGAGGCATGCTAATTTGCTGTATTTTGTGTGTTTTCATCCTATTTAATGTTAATATTATCTGTTATATTTTCAGAATGTGTTTTTAGTCACATCTGAATTGGTTATTTCTTAAAACAGGGATTTGTCCGCAGCCTGAAAATCTGACAAATGCCTTTCCTATTATCGATAAAACTACCTACGAAGAAGGGGACAAAGTCATTTTTTCTTGTTTATCAGAATATAAGTACATCCCACCCAAAAATAATGCTTCAACTTGTGGAGTTAATGGAACATGGTCACCATTTGAGGAGAACTTCTGTGCAAGTAAACATAGGCTGCGCCATTCCTAAATAATTGTTCTTTCTAGTTATCCATGGTGGGCAAATGGGTTCTGGCATGTAATTTACCTGTCTGGTACAGTGACAAAATGTATATCCTCTGATTTATTATGGTCTGATTGCTATCTATGAAGTTAAGTCAATAATCAATAACTGTACTGTATGTTAAAGGACATCTGTCAGCAGATTTGTACCTATGAAATTGGCTGACCTGTTGCTTGTGCACTTGGCAGCTGAAGGCATCTGTGTTGGTCCCATGTTCATATGTACCTGCATTGCTGAGAAAAATGATGTTTCAATATATGCAAATAAGTCTCTAGGAGCAATGAGCGTGTTGCCGTTACACCTGGAGGCACTGGTGCTCTATCATTGACAGCAATAGGCAGTGAAAACATCATCATGCCTGGCCCTGTCAATCAAAATGGAGAGGGCGCAACAGTTGCAGAGAGAGCTAAGTCTCTAAGAGTAATGGCAATGTCCCCGTTGCTCCTAGAGACTCATTTGCATATATATAAAAACTTCCACTTTCTCAGCAATGCAGACACAGATGCCTTCAGCTGTTCATCTGAGCCGCATTTTTTGCAGCTTGGATGTGAACCCACTTCAATGGGGGCGCAAAAGATGCGGACAGAACTTCATGTACTGTCCACATCCATTGCTCCATTCCGTGGCCTCGCAAAAATTATAGATCATGCCCTATTCTTTTCCGTTTTGCGGACAAGAATAGGCGTTTCTATAATGGGCCACCCTTTTCGTTCCGCAAATTGCGGAAGGCACACAGTCGGCATCCATGTGAACGAGCCCTTAAAGGGAGTCTGTCACCTCATTTTCACCTATATAACTAACAGCATTGCCCACAGGTGATTGCATACACATTCCAGATATACCTGTGTGCACTATGTCTGTATTACATGTTCAGAAAAAGAACTTTTATTCTGCAGGAAAACAGTTCCCAAGTGCCCAGCTCTGCTGCTGCAAGTGCCCAAAGCAAACCAGACTGAAGAGGGGAGGGCTGCTTTAGCTGCTCATATGTTGGGATCGGTAGCAAATAGAAAAATGGTTCTGATCTTGTTTGAAAGCTGGCATTCCAAGCTTTTATCCACTATATCAGAAGATATAGCTGTTAGAAATTGAGTCAGGAGAGAAAGCTATTTTTACTTTTACTTTCAGCTGGGCACGTGGGAGCTCTTTTCCAGCAGAATAAAAGTGTTTTTCCTGGACATGGAATAAAGACACAAAGTGCACACAGGTATGTCTGGGATGTGTCTGCAATCTTCTATGGGGCAGTGCTCTTAGTTATATTGGTGAAAATGAGGTGACAGACTCCCTTTAAGCACATGGAACCGGTCAGCCAGTTTCATAGCCACAAATCTGCCTACAGTTGCACTGTATGTAATTTCAACTCATGATGACATAACCTCAGGGGCGTAGCTGTAGTGAAAGTAGGGGAAGCAGCTGCTATAGGGCCTGAACTTAGAAGAGGCCCACCCAGGAGAGATTTTATTGTCAGGGCCCACTCAACAGTACCATGCAATGACATTATATACAGTGACAGCATATACAGTGACATGACATACAGTATATACATGTAGGAAATGGATGGAGCAGCTGCTCGGCCTAGTCTAAGATAGCGAATTTGACTAGCCAAAGGAGTGGGGGGTTACATGGGAGGAGCAGGTTAAGAAGAAGTTGCTGGGTCCCATTCACAAATTTACTGTGGGGTCCAGTCATTTCTAGTTACACCACTGCATAACCTCATAATGGGGATAAGGTGTTGCTCTTATACCACATACATGCAAGACAGTTTAGTCACATATGACCTGTTCTGTTTATTTCTCAAAGCCAAGGTTTGTCCCATGTTCAGTGAGGGGACAAAGTTACATATTCTTGTTTACAGGCTTAAGTACATTCTACTCTTAAATGGGTTCTCAGGGAATTTATTATAATGGTGGTATGCAACCCATCATAGAATGTGAATAGGGTGAATTGCGTCTACTTTTAGAGCTGCCTGGGACGGGTATGGAACTACCTTTGTAGCTACCTTAGAGGCTGGTACAGGACCCACAGTAACAGGGCAGCCTCTTCTGCCAGTACACACACTGTTAAGATTACTTTGCATTTGTATACTGTCCAGGGGCGGACTGGGAACCTAAACTGGACTTGGAATAAATACTAAAAGTGGCCCCAAATTGATAGAATGCAGGGCCAGCAATACAATATTGTAGCACATTATACCACCTTAAAGTGGATCTCCAGGAATTAAGAAAATGAAGATAATTAAATATTACTTCATTATAAATATATTCTCAAATACCTTTCATTAGTTATAATGGCTTGTTTTGTCTAGGGAGCAATCATCAGGGGAAACAAAATGGCCAATGTCCTATTAGTATACACAAAACCTGTCCTAATCACACAGCAGGACAAGTTACTTCACTAAGGTAAAGAGCTGCCTCATCCTCCTCTCCTACTTGTCAGGGATTATGATCCTGAATACAGCTGATAAGATCTTCAGTTGAATCTCTGTAGGAATAGAGTTCATGAGCAGATGTGGTTAATGAGCAGCAGCACTTGTATGCAGTCTCCATTACCACAGTCTGTCCTGTCCATCCTCTCTGTACTTCATGTCTCCTCATGAACTCCTTTCCTACAGAGATTCAACTGAAGATCATATTAAAGTGTATTCATGATCATAATCCCTGACAAGTAGGAGAGGAGAATGAGGCAGCTCTGTAGCTCAATATTGTAAAGTAACTTGTCCTGCTGTGTGATTAGGACAGGTTTTGTGTGTACTAATAGGACAGCAGTCGTTTTGTTTCTCCTAATCATTGCTCCCTAGACAAAATGAGCCATTATAACTAATGAAAGGTATTTGGGAATATATTTATAATAAAGTAATATTTGCGTATTTTCTTTTTCTCAATTCCTGGAAAACCCTTTAACAGAGCCAAATACCACAGTCCATCACAAATACTGCCAGCAGCACAAAATACATCACCAAAAACTTCCACTGGCTGACCGTAAGGAGGGCCCAGGTGGCCCCTTGGGCATCGGCCCACCAGGAAAGTTCATTGTAAGGTCTATGGCCAATCCGCCAATGATACTGTCAGGCGAGGTCCAAGCCTAAGTCCGGCTGCTGTGTCTGGCATGTATGTCATCCATTACAGCCCAGGCTTCGTTCCCTGACCTGTGCTCTCTCCAGCAGCAGGTGCAATGCAGTGACAACATATCTATTATAGAGCAGACTTCTTGTTCTTCGATAGATTGTAATCATGAAATCCTGTAAAGTGAAGGCAGTGTGTAGTGCGGTGCTGAGTACAGTGTGTAGTGAGGCAACAAGACAACAAGTGTGTGGTGAAGGCCTGTCCCCTTAACTACACAGGCAAGCTTTACAAGTAGACCCAACTAGAGAGGAGTGAATTTCTAGAGATGAGCAGATTACTCAAAATTTGATTCAGATTCAGCTGGGCGGAATCTGTAGACCGATTCGGGTCCAAATGAACTCTACTCAAATTGAAAGTGCTCCAATTGTCCTGAAAATTTGTGTATGACAGTCTCAGGTCTCCTAGAACTCATATTTTTTCTCTCTAAAAATTCCCAAAATCTGTTGTGGATCAAATTTGGTATAATCAGCCATCAGATTTAATTTGGTTCGAATAAATTGGTTTTGAATCAAAAATGTCCCTGTTTCCCTGAAAAGTCATGTATGACACTCAGAGGTCTTCGATGAAAAGACAGCATTGGTAATGTCAAAGTGACAGCAACATATATGGCTATGGATTATCAGATGGTATCTGGTGGTAATAAACAGCCTGCTTAATAACACTCTGTACAGTCTAATGTTTTTTTAGTAAAAAAAAACAGTCTAAAAATCATTATTTCTTTCGAACTGTAAAATTGCAGCCACCATTTTGTATGATTCAGATTAGTTGGAAACTCAAATTTTTGTGAAATCTGTATTTGATTTGATTATACAATCGATTTCTAGATGTAATCCATACTATTCACAATCTAAGATGGGTTGCTTACAGCCATTTTAAAGAATTCTCGGCAAACCAATTTAACCCCTTAGCGACCAGCCTGTTTTGAGCCTTACTGTCCAAGCATTTTTCTTCCTTTTTTCATCACCTCCCAAGAGCTTTAACTTTTTTATTGTTTCCATCTATGAGGGCTTGTTTTTTGCGGGACAAGTTGTAGTTGTGATGCCAATTTGGGGTACACATAACTTTCTGATGAACTTTTATTAACTCTTTCTGGGAGGGAGTGGGTGGTCTGGTCAGTGACAACCTTCCCTGGGTAATACCTTATTCAGACATCAGTCAATCACAGATGTGTGCTGCCCCTATTCGCCATGGACAGCACGTGTACACATTGATTTTAATGTGTGTATTCACACTTCTGAGACTTTACACTGACCATGGGTAGGTAGGAAAACTGAGGTGACATGCTCTATTTTGGTTTATGTTTTTGAAACAATCATACCTATTATAGTCTAAGGGTCCATGAAAAGCCACAAGACAGAACACAGATATGCTCTTGAAATTAATTTTCAGCTGATGAGTGAATGTGGAATATGGATGACACATGGAGGGCAAAAAACAGGCATGCGAACCAAACATGGATCCTTCAAAAACATCTTCATGGAGGAAACCACTGCCCATCTTGTCACGGATAACATCACTGACACAAATGTGTGAATGAGGCTCAAGTGTGCATACATAGATAGCTGTCAGTCACAGATAAGACGGCCTACTTGGGGAAATAAACGCAGAAAGAGCAGAGATTTAAATTTATATATTTTTAGTCAGTGGCATACTGTAACTAGAAATGACTAGGCTCCACAGCAAACTTTTGATTGGGACCCCTCCAGCAACTTCTTTGCAACTTCCTTCTCCCGTACAACCATCGCACCTGCAGTTAGTCAAGATTGCCCTCTCAGACCAGGCCCAGCAGCTGCTCTTTCTGTTTCCTTTATGTATATACTGTATGTCATGTCACTTTATATAATGTCATTGTATAAGGCCATTTTCACATAAGCGGCAGCACGGATCCGGCGGGTGAAGGGTCCCACCGGATCTGTGCTGCCTCAGGTGCACGTTTGGGGCCGGAACCGCGCTCCGGTCCCACACCTGCACCATACAGTATTTTGAGGAGGAGGGGGTTAGACTTACCTGTCCCCGCAGTTCCCGACCTCTCACCGCAGCTCCAGAGGGCGGCGCGCACAATGGGAAAATTCCCCACAGCGCCCCCTGCTGGAGGGAGGAGGGAGCTGCGAGGACAGGTAAGTGCAGGGTGATGGATCCGTCATGAACTCCATTGAAAGTCAATGGAGGACGGATCCGTTTACTATTGTGTCACACCGAACAGATCCGTCCCCATTGACTTGCATTGCGGGTCATTCCGGATCCGTCTTGGTGCGGATGCCCAGACTGGAGAGCAAACCGCAGCATGTTGCGGTTTTCTCTCCGGTCTGGAGACTGAAGAGAACTGAACGAAATGCTTTTAGGAGCATTCCGTTCTCTTCAGTTCAGTTTTGTCCCATTGACAATGAATGGGGGCAAAACTGAAGTGTTTTATTCCGGTATTGAGCCCCTATGACAGAGCTGTTTTGCTGATAAGAGCAAGACTTCAGGTTTGGATACTCTTTAAAGAGAGACTCTTAACTAAACTACAGCTACACTTCAAAGGAAGGTTTATAATATGATTTTATTAAATATAATAAGTAGTGTATACATATAGTGATATAATGTCCTTCTTTTGCACTTATCCATACACAAAGGATAAAGAACATAATACACAATTATATCAACACTTCATCTGGAGTCCTGACTACATCCAGAATGAAGGTACATACATCACCGATTGAGTTATCATCATCTGACAGCGACATCAGCTGGGAAGCCCTTCCAGCGAAAGCAGTCAGAGTCTCGTTCGGGAAAACACCAGTCCCTACACGAGGCGTCCCCCCGTAGGATGAGCTTCTGACTTATTTCCTGAAGGGTTACAGCTATATACCAATAACAAAGAGCTCCATTCCCTAGTGGAACGTAGCCAGCACATGCGCTGTATAATTGTCACTGTCTACGTGTTGTTCATCTGCTCTCACCGCAGACCTTGGAGCGGCCAGTTCCCAGGTCCACAGCGAGTCAGAATCCCAAAACAACCTTGAGAAACTATGTAGACAAAACCTTATTCCGTGCACCTGCATTCACAGGTCTTAAATCAACACTTTAACTGAACAGATACAAAATGGAATTCAAATGATCAGAAACTTCATGTTCACACTTTACGGAGCTCAATACCGGAATAATGTGAAACGCTAATGTGAAAGTAGCCTAATACTGTTGAGGGTTTCCTGACAATTTTTCCTTCTCCTGGGTGGGCCCCTTCTGAGTTCAGCTCTATAGCAGCTGTTTCCCCTACTTCCACTACAGATACGCCCCAGTTTCAAGTTTTACTGAATGTTTTCTCACTAAACTATTTATCACTCTGCTTCTTCTGTTCCATAACTTGCTGCCTGCAGATTGTACCACACTTCAGGGTAACATACTCCCTTTAGGCCTCATGCATAAGACTGTATTTTTGGTCTGTGTCTGATCCTCATTTTATTCAGATCGCATACGGACCCTTTAGTTTTCAACAAAAGAAAATGGACAGCTCATAGATGTCATCCATGTGCTGTCCGCATACCCAGGCCGCAAATTATAGAACCTGTCCTATTCTTGTCTGTTTTGCAGACAAAAATATATATTTTTTTACAGTGGGTCCCGTGAAAATTGTGCGGGATGCACACAGACTGCATCTGTATTTTGCAAATCCACGATGTACAGACCATGACTCCCATATGGTTGTGTACCCTAACCCTGTTAGGATGTAGCCTAGTTTTCTACTTTTTTGTCTAAGCATTTCAACAGGCATAACTTTTTAATTTTTCAGTTGGCACATAGTCGGTGCTTGTTTTTCTCTGACAAATTACATTTTTATTAGCATCATTCTAAGGTACAAAAAATTGATTGTTTTGCTTTTTTTGGGGGGAGGGGGTGAATGGAAAATAGCAATTCCACCATTGTTTTTTGGATTTTGTTTTTAAGGACATTACAATTATGGCAATATGAGGTTTCAGTTTTGTTATATTTTTTCACAATAGCACTTTTTTTAGAAAATAATTTGTTTCTGTGTCGCTGCATTTAAAGACCCATATCATGTTCATTTTTCTTCTAAGGCTAGTTTCACACTAGAGAATTCAGCCTATTTCCAGCATTAGTGGACAAAAATAATGCTGCTTGCAGTAGTATTTGTTCTGCTGAATCCAGGCACCAATGCCAGAAGCAGGCCAGATCCCACCCGGGTCCTATTATAGTCAAAGGGATGTCCATTTTGGAGTGCATAAGACTTTTTGAGCACTTCTTATTACATTTTTTAATGTGGCAGAATGAGCAAAAACAGCATTTTTAGCATTTTTAAATTTACCTTTTAACTTTAACAACTTTACCTTTAAAAACTTGAAACTTGTTGCTATGAAAACAGGTGAATAACAGCACGTTATTTTTCAGTTTTGTAATGCTGCGATCATTTCTCTTTCTATTACACTGACTAGTGGCATACATAGAGAAGTAAGGGCCCCATAGCAAGGATCAAACCAGGCCCCCCACACAGGACAGAAGGGTTTCTGCCTAAACCCTTTTCAGTGACCCTTGGGACATTTTTCCACTGCCTCATTTGCTAAAACGTGTTCCTTTAGAGGGCAGAGTCCTGACCAAGTTTTCACCTCCAGTAGAAGAGGGGATGATCCCAATTAAGACATGCCCCGTCTTCCCCTGGGCCCCATAGCAGTCACATGGTCTGCCTCTATGGAAGTTACGCCCCTGACACTGACCTTTCATCAAGGTCTGGATTGCATGCACGCTGACAGTTTTTTCAGAATTTTTTTTTTATTTTTTAAATTCCCACTAGGGGGCATGGACAGCTGATCTCCTGATCGCTCATATAAATAATATATTAAATATTGCAATGCATTTGCAATCTATTAGGCCCTGCACCTTTTAGGTCCCCATGTACCGTAGCTACCTACCTGCACCACACTATTCTGTCCCAGTAGGGCAATGGGGTCACAGAGGGAGTACCTTCCCAATATCTATGCACTTTTAAGTCAACGTGAGAATTGACCACAGTATCTAAGAGATTAAGTGACTGGGACTGGAGTTGTCTCTGATCTCTGCTGCTAGAGCAGGGTGTCAGCAATTGCCTACAAATGATAGTGTGAGCATAGCCCCTGTCTGGCACTGTGCCATAATAGTACAGCTCTTAGTTTCCTTGATGTACTAATACAGTGTAGATTGTTTAGAGGTTAAAGGGGTTGTCCAACGTGGCAGTGGACAGCACTGCTCCAGTTGAAGTCAATGGGAGCAGTACTGGCCAGCATAGACTTCTATTATGAAGGAATTCAATACGGAATGCCTCTTATAGGCAGGGGTGCACGACCAATGAGGCCAGGTGAGGCGATCGCCTCAGGCAGCACCAGGTAGGGGCAAGAGGGAGGCAGTGGAAGAGCCATGGGCAATGAGCACTTTCATTGTGGCAAAGGGGTTAGGTTAAGAAATTGGCAATGGGGGATGGGTGCCGTTTTTCAGTTTTCGCCTCAGGCAGCAGAAAGGCTAGGTGAACCCCTGCTTATAGGCTTCTGTGGTGCATGCCATCATAGAATTCCGTTATAGTCCGTGGTAACGGGATCCAATACGGAATTCTTAGATAACTCGAATGCCAAACTTGTAAATTGCAAGTTTGCTCAACACTACCAATTGCCAAGAAAATTAGGGGGGTCACTTACAAACAGATATACACCACTTTTTGGCGTCTATCTGTCACAGATTGCTGCAATCTGCGACTTTTCCGCTGCTTGCGCCAGGTCTAAAAAAAGGGGACGTGGTGTGGGCGGAGAAAAGGGCGGACGGGCCGGTCGGCTCATCTCATTCTCATCTTAAATTACCTTCTAGCAAGGGGGGAGGATACATGCTAATTTGCTATATTCCATGTGTTTTCATCCTATCCAGTATTAAAATTAACTGTTATATTTTCAGAATGTGTTTTTAGTCACATTTGAATTGTTTTTTTCTTAAAACAGGGATTTGTCCACAACCTGAAACTCTGACAGATGCCGGTCCCATTATCGATAAAACTACCTACGAAGAAGGGGACAAAGTCATTTATTCTTGTTTACCAGAATATAAGTACATCCCACCCAAAAATAATGCTTCAACTTGTGGAGTTAATGGAACATGGTCACCATTTGAGGAAAACTTCTGTGCAAGTAAACACATGCTGCGCCATTCCTAAATGATAATTATTCTTTCTAGTTATCCTTGGTGGGCAAGAGGGTTTTTGGAAACCAATCTATCTGTCCAAAATAGCAATTCTGCCCTTATTTTTTGGATTTAAGGGGTCACTTATCAAAAAGAAATACTCCTAAATTAAGTGTATTTCTGGCAAAGGTCCTTTGCGCCACAACCTGCGACTTCTCACTCACTCTAGGCCTAAAACAAAGTGGGCGAGGATGGGGTGGGGCGGCAGGCCTGTTTCATTTATCATTTTCTACACCTTTTTTAGGCATAGAAAAAGGTATAAATGTAAGACAGCGAGGGAGCTGTCTTACATTTAGAAGTGGTGGAGGATCCGCCTAAGTTATTGAGAGGCTGGCGCCTCTTCAGAACTCTAGCAGATCCACCGCCAGGTATAGGGCTTATTAAGACCGGCGTCTACAATGTCGGTATAAATAAATGTGACCCTTAGTTTTTAAAGGTCTTTACAATTACAGCTTTGTTATACTTATTTCTACAATAGCTCTTGTAGAAAATAATTTGATTCCAGCATTAGTGGTGGGGTTTGGCCAGACAAAAACGCTGCTTGCAGCAGTATTTGTCCTGCTGAATCCAGATACCAGTGAAACAGGCCAGGTCCCAGCTGGGTCCCATACACATTAGATGTTAGGCACTCCTGCTAAAATTGGAAAGTTTGATCGACATACAGTTAATTTGTATGGAAACCTTTAGGAGCATTTACTTTATCGATGGAGACACATATAGGCTAGTTTAGCACAGCATTTAGGTTCTCAGAGGAATACCCTTATGTGATAATTACCTCCTAAAAATGTTGTCAGAGCTGTATCACTTCAACTTAATATCACATTCACAAGAAATAATTTATTACTGTGAAACTAATGAACGCTTTGCTTGTATTCAGAATTGCAGTGTGATATCCCAGACATTCTTGAAAATGGAAATGTAGAATTTCAAAATAGTGGGCTTGGATCTATAGCCTCTTACACATGTTTGAAAGGGTAAGTCTAAAAATGTACCCAGGGAAGTACAAGAGTAAAGCTGTAGTCTTTCCTATATGAGAAGTGTACTGCAATGTTTAGCTTAATTTTGACATACATGACAAGATTTTGACATTGATGACCTATGCTTGGGATGGGTAATTAATATCTGTTTGATGGGAGTCCGTCTACTAGCACCCCCACCAATCAGCTGTTTGAAGAGGCCATGGCACTACGGGACTTCCTCCTAGGCCAGTGACGTCACAGTCATCATTCATATGGCCTAGGTGCAACTCCAACGCAATACCAAGCTCTGCCACTATACAATTTATGGTGCTCTGCTTGGTAAGCTGCAAGGAGGTCGCAGCGCTCACCGGAGTTCCATGGCCTCTTTAAATGGCTGATTGGCAGGAGTGATGGGAATCAGACCCCAACCTATTAGATATTGATCCTGAGGTTACATCATCAATATTAGATTCTCTGAGAACCCCTTTAAGGCAGAGGTGCACAATGGGTGGCTCAGGGACCACATAAAACCCCCATTCTGTGCAGCCCAAACCAACTTGTTTATATCTGGAAGATGCTCCCATTTTTCATGTCAGAGAGAAAAGAAGTGGCAAGTAGTATGAGAGAGGTAAGTACTAGGCCCCACATATATTGCAGAATGGAAGTCTTCTGATCCCTGTGTAGCACTCTAGAAAGGTCCCTTTAGTTTATGTTTATTGTGGCCTGTTTCAGAAACTCACATAAACTACACTGGTGAGAGACAAATTTTCTAAAGTGTGAGTAGAAGTGGTCCAATTCTCTATAAGTAGTAGTTCCAAAAGTGAAGCCAGCACGTATACCATAAATATTTCAGAAAGTAATACCTCTTTAAGTTTTTCGATGGCCCTTTAAACAGTATGGTCTGATAATGCAGCCATCAGGCAAGAAACCGTTGTGCTCCCTTGACTCAAGGTGTGGCCTACTTCATGAGGAGTCCCAGACAAATTATGCCTTCAAGTTTCTAAGATGTAAATCCAGTACTTATATTACATTAACAACTTAATATCATCTATATCCTACAGGTACATACTGTTTGGAGATGACAAAAGAAAGTGTTTAGCAGATGAAAAGTGGAATGGGACAGTCCCCATGTGTAATCGTTAGTAGAGTTTTTCTTAATACAATTATCTACCTTATATCTACCTTATCAAATATGTTACTTTTTTATTTTTTTACATTGTGTAATTAAACGGGATGTCCACTCCTTACTATTGATGGCCTATCATCAGGATAGCCAAAAGATGGAGCCAGAACTACACAGCTCTGTCCACTATGTTATGGACATAGCTGGTTACTGCAGCACGGCTCCCATTGAAGGGGTTATCCAATTTCACAAACAGTCCCCCCATGTGTCGGGCCCCTCACAGGATAACCCATTTAACTTCCATATGAAGTAACCAGCTCTGTCCACTGCACAATGGATGGAGCTGTGCAGTTCTGGATCTACTGATCTGAGCTGATCATCGGAGGTGCGGGTTCCTACCAATCAGAACGTAAAGGAGTGGACAACCCCCTACAATTATTGTAACATTTATGTTTTCACATATCATAACTTGTAACAATAACTCATAACAATGTAACTGAGATACTTTTTTGATTTCTGTTGGAAAGTCGGCTGTTCCCACACAGCAGGAAGAATCTGTTATTTTTAGCTATTTATATATATTACACTTTTTATGAAAGGTCAAAAGTACTCAAACATGTTTCTCCAGTTGAAGAAATTTCTGTTTAAATAAGTTCCTTTCTTAATGATGAGGCCTAGAGAGGCAATCTGATAACATGGGATTTATTAGACTGCTGCCTTTACTATTTATGTTCCTTATGGCCATTTGATCATAAAAAGGCTAAAAACAATAAAACATGGTCTGAGCCCATAGTATTGTAGAAATTCTAGAAATCATGGTAGAATATTTACTTTTTTTATACAAAAAGGTTGGGAAATTGCTTCTAGGAAGGTTTATGTAGTAACATTTTATATTCAGTGTTAGACCTCATGCACACAACGGTATTTTTTATCTGTGTGCTATCCATACTTTTTGAAGAGAGTGAAAAAAAAATGCGGAATGCTACATATTTTGCAGATTCGTGACTTGCAGACTAAAATATGGTGGTGAAGTAAAGAATACTGCGATAAATTTAATCTATGTTTAAATTGAATGTCAGCTCTAAAACACCCCCAAACTAGCGTGCGCAATGTATATAGTAAGTGATGCTGAATCAGATTGTGTAATTTTTATCTTCATACTCACTTCTTCATATTCACCCACATTGTCGAACTGCAAGCGAGTATAAAGATAAAAATTACACAGTCTGACTCAGGATCATTGATACTATACACCAATTTTAAAAATTTTGTCAGAAAGCAGGTGATATGTAAAAATTATGTTTGAAATGTTTAACGCTACCACTGAGTCTGCATCAGTTATATGCCGTTTCAGCAAATGACTGGCCATACCAGGCAAGAGTGCTGAAAGGCACATGGCCAGTGATTGGCTGCAGTGGTCACATGAACAATGAACAGTATATGACTGCTGCATGTCTAGTGGGGACCGGAGTAGTTGGGTCCCGAGTGGTGGCACGGGACACTTAAAGAGGACCTGTCACCACTCCTGACATGCCTGTTTTAATAGCTTCATGTATTCCTCATGTAATAACAATTCTGGAACATCTATTCTTATGTCTCTATGTTTTGCCATTCCTTTATTATTTCAAATAGAAGTTATGAATAAATTGCTAGCAGTCTGCAGTAAGGGTACAGAGGGGAGGTAACCAGTTGGGGGTGTGTACCTGCACAGACTCACTCTATCCAATCAGTGCTGCTATTTTAAGACTGTGCAGGTACACACCTCCAACTTGTCACCACCCCTCTGTACCCTTACTGCAGACTGCTAGCAATTCATTCTTAACTTCTATGAGAAATGATAAAGGAATGGCAGAACACAGAGCCATAAGAATAGATGCTCCAGAATTGTTATTACACAGGGATGCATGAAGCTATTAAAACAGACATGTCAGGAGAGGTGACAGGTCCTCTTTAAAAGGCAAGTTTTCTTTCATTTACTTTACACATCCCCTGGTCTCTAACAAATTTTTAGAAAATCTTGGAAAACCCCTTTAACCAAATATGATCTGTTTATGTGATTTTATTTATAATGAATACACTATATATAGAGGAAAGAGGAAGATTTATCATCAGCATAAAAGAGGTTTCCTCATTGTACAGGGGGTGAGACTGTGGAGGTTTATGCCGCAGCACGGCAACACAAGTAGACAGGGACAACACAAGAAGGGAGGCGCTAGCAATACTTTAGTGCAGCACAAAATACCACTGCAAAAGAACCAAATACCACAGTGCAGCACATAATATAGTACTGCCACCCCCATAGTATTCAACTATATCACTAGCCTGAGGGCAACTATACCATTGAATTCACATGCAGCCTCCGGCCAGATGCATGAGTGCCTGATGCTCCTAAGAGCATCAGATCTTTATGTACCCAGCCTATGGCTGTGAGGAGGGCTCAGGCAACCCATTGGGCATCGGCCCACCTGTAGAGTCTATGGCCAGCCTGCCCCTAATTATGTCAGTGTAATAATATTACAAATTATGGAAATTAGGATTTAGAGATTTATTCTGATTGGCAGATTTGGAGTTGTGAATGAATTTTTCTCTAAGATGATGAATTTTAATTTTTGCCTTCTTCTGGATCAACGCCGCAGAGAAATAGAATAAAATAGTTGGACTTTTGTCTTTTTCAATGAATGTTATTATGTGACAATGCTAAGATACAAACAGAAAAAATGTCATTTTAACTTGAACCAACTGCTCACCGCAGATCCAGATATGAAAACCCCTGGTGATCAGGGAAATTCTGATTGGTCATAGATTGTCCTTGCAGAGGCCCAGTCAGATATCAGATGTTGTCATTGGATTATAAATATATATGTGAATGGTAAACTAACAAGACTATTTGTAATACATACAGTCAGCGTTTGTTCAGTGTTTTGCATTAGTATTTGATCAGTATTCCAAACCCAAAACCAGGAGAAAAAATATAATGGAAAGATTTGTCCCTCATCCATGTTCTGAACCTGCTCCTAATTTTGGCTTCTAAACACTGATGAAAAATACTGAACAAATACTGACTGTGTAAAAGTCTGGCATATGTTATACTAATACAATAATACTGTATTTGCATCTTCTTTTAGAATATGTTTTCATTAAATTATAGTTGATCGTTCATTTTAGGAACCTGTTCTGCACCTCCAAACCTACAATTTACTGAAAAAGATACATCCACAAGTCCAGCTAATGGCTATTACCCGCAATCAACCCAGGTTACCTATACATGTATTTCTGGTTTCACAGCCAATATATCATTGCCATCAATCACCACATGTCAAAGTGATTTCACATGGACGCAAATTACAGACTTCTGTATGAGTAAGTATATCTTTTCAACATATTATGATATATTTATTAGCAAACACCGTTTTATAATCTACATAAAGGTATGGCCAGAGTTGGGAATGGATTTTATTTTAAAGGGGTTTTCGAAGCTTTTATACTGATGACCTATGGATAGGTCATCAGCATCTAATCAGAAGGGATCCAACTCCCAGGACCCCTACCAATCAGCTCTCAGTGGAGCTGCGGTCTTCTCTCTGCTCACCAGGTACAGATCCATACATTATATTTCTTGTAGTGTTGAGAGAATTGAAGTATCTGAAATGTACTTCGATCCGAATTTCAGGAAGAAATTCTTTTTAAAGCTGAATTTTCCCAGGCTTCATTTTTTTCCTGAAATAGCGGTTAAAAAAAACATACTCACATCATCCATTTGAGTGCAGAGTGGCCGTTACAGCCACCTTGATTGAAGAAAACGTGTGATCTCACCACCTCATCATGCTGGCTGGGCATGGTGACGTCATCAGTGAAGCGGCCGAATCGAATTTTTGAAAACTTCACTGATCTCTAATTGTTTGGTATCGTAGCTTAGCCACAGTCACTTCAATGGGGCTGAGCAGTGCCTAGGCCACGTGACTGATGAACATGACGTCACTGGCCTAGGCTAAGCTGAGAGGAGGCCATGGCACTACTGCGAGTGCTGGTGCCTTCTCAAACAACTGATTAACAGGGCTCCCAGCTGTCAAACACTCATCTATCAGATACTAGTGACTATCCAGTGGAAAATCCCTTTAATGAAATAAACCCGCTAACACAAGTGCTATGTATACAGTGCTTACCAATCAGATTGAGTTATTTAGCTTAACAATCAAACAAAGGGCTTGTGCACACAGCAGTGCTGACCACAATGACCCATAAGTTGGTTCCTGAACTGCAATAAGGATCTGAGGGCACTTGAAGGTAGAGTATGAGGCCATTGAATTCTATAGGTAACATATTCAAGATCCATGTTATATAAATCCCAAATATGGTTCTCTGCACAAGAAGAAATACACTAGTTCAGGTTTCCTGATGCAGTTTTGAAAGCCAAAATTTGGAATGGATCATAAAAGGAGAGAAAGTATAAAGGAGAGATATGACTGCTCCTGTTTTTTTAATTCACTCCTGTTTATGGCTTTCAAACTGCATCTGAAAACCTGAATGTGCGTCTGTACAACTGTACCTTTAAGGGCCAGTTCATACTGGATAGGTTCTGCCCCAAAATCAGCTCCAAAAAAAAGTCTCAAAAGAGCCTCTCATTCATTTCAATGGAAAGGAGCACTTGTTTTTATTTTTTACACATGGAAAAATGAAGCGTGGAGAAAAAAAAGCAGCATGCCTTACCTTGGTGCAGAATCAGCACTGAATCTTCCATTGAAATAGGAAGCATAAAAAACAGCTCCGATTAAGTCCATACATTTTTTGTGTGTTTTCAGAGAGTTATGTGGTGCAAATCTGTGTCATAATTATGTCAGTGTTATACAATACATTCCATAGCTCTAAAGGTTGCATAGCATCATAAATCAATATAATGCTATGTGACCCCATCAGTGCCGCAGACACACTTATGTGGAAGCGGCCAAAGACATTAACAACTAGTTGAAATTTTAGCTTCTAACAAGTGATAGAAAACTAAAGTTTGAGCCTAGTCAATACACACAGAAATCATAGGGGACCTTTTTTCTGTTTTTTGCGGCCTGTATGCAGAACCCTTCACTTCAATTGGGCTGCAAAAAAAACAAAAAGACTCTCCGTGTCCGCATGGCTGTCCAGCAAAAAATAAAATAAAACATGTCCTATTATTGTCCGTATCACGGACAAGGATAGGACTGTTCTATTAGGGGCTGGATGTTCCGTTCCACAAGATGCGGAATGCACACCGGCGGTACCCATGTTTTGCTGCTCCACAATTTGTCGTATGCATGAGCTCTTAGCAGACACCATTATTTTGGACACAGCAATTTTTCTTTCAAATAATTTGTGTTTTTTTTTCTAAAAGAATATAATAAAGATGAATAAAAATGAAAGGAAAATAGGCAATATCAAAAAGTGTATGACAATTATTACAATATGTAAGATGTAGTGAAGTGATAATATTAAAACAAACGTTAAACATAATTTCTATACTTTTCCATCGATATGTCTGAAATTTTTGAAAAGACAATTACTCTACCAGTGAGAAAGCATTTACACAGAGCAGTAAGGGGGTCATTTATTAAGACTGGAGTTTTAGACTCTTAATAATCCTTTTAGCTGGTGGTGGATCCTCCAAGTTATGTAGAGGTGCTGGCCTCTAGATGATCTCAGCGCATCCACTGCCAGTCTAAATGTAAACCAGCTTCCTTGCTGCCTTAAGTTTAGTATTTCTGATAGTAAATGACTCCCTAAGTCTTTAATGAAATGCTTTTTATTTTCAGGAATATCCTGTGGTTCACCGGGAACACTGGAAAATGGAAGAGTAGTCATGGAAAATGACAAGTTTGAGTCAAGAGCGGAATTTGTCTGTGATGTAGGGTAAGCAAAAATAAAAAGATAAAACCAAATAACACAGCTATTACTACCTACTACCATTTAAAAAAAAACATGCCCAGTTCTCTCAGCTAAATGGGCATGTTATTGGTAGTGTTAGGGAGGACAGCTGGCAGCTAACCAATCTGTGTCTATGGCTAGTTTAAAGGGGTCACATTTAGACTGCACATTTTCAAATAACCTATTCTGAATTAATAGAGGGGGTTCTTCCATTTAGGACCCCAATCTATTATGATGGTTTGGTGTAAAACTGTACCAAAGAAAGCAATGATTGAACCACATGGTGCATGACATTCTCCCATAAACTGGTTCCACTGTCATACTGTATTTTGGTAATATCACTGGAAACTGGAGAGTAAACACACGGTTTCAAAAAGCATCAAACTTTGATAAAATTCCAAGTTTATATAATCTACAAGAATCAAAACAATTCAGTGCACTAATGTGGGTTTTCTTTTTATATTTCATGAAGCTACATGTTGGTCGGGAATAAATACAGACAGTGCTTAAAGGATGGAGCCTGGAGTGGCAGCATTCCAACTTGTCACAGTAAGAAACTAGAAAAGTTTATCTGTACGAAAACATGATGTGAACATTATCTTAAATTATTAACATGCCCACTCACATATTTACATACACAAACACAATGTTGAAGCTATTAGTGTTACATCACCTCAACTGCATTATTCACCTCACTATTGATAAGTACCTCTTTATAATGTCCTATATGGTTCTTCTGAGTGAGTGAGTAAGAGAGAATTAGGGAGCAGAATCTCCTGTCTCCATGTGTATTCTATGTATTCTCCACCTACCAGCTCAGATACAGCTATAAATTAGAGGTGTATCCTGAACAACTTTGCATACATTGTTAATGCTGAGTCAACAAATATAAGAAACTTTAATATATCTGATAACTGAAAAAACTAGGCATTGTTCTTCTATCAGCATGATTCTCAGCCTCCTTTGCTTAATTAACCCTTAGAGTACCCGCGCCGTACATGTACGGCGCTGGGGCGATGCGGACACGTGGCGCCCGCTCGCACGTGCAGCGGGCGTCATGGCCAGCAGGTCTCTGCTGTTTCTAACAGCAGAGAATTGTGGGTACTTACCGCCATCGGCGGCGTCTTCGTAGGCCTTTAGATGCCGTGATCACACATGATCACGGCATCTAGTTGCGTCTAAACCCGGAAGCGTACGCCAATCGTGTGGCCAATCGGGGTGTCTGTACACGATCTGAAAGCTGTAAACCTCGCTGATGAGGTTTACAGCTTTCAAAGTGCAAATCTTATTCTGGCCACTAGATGGCAGGCCAGGATAAGTAATGAGCAAATTCGGTCATTAAGTCAAAAATAAAAGACCCTCATTGCTCATAAAGAAAAAATAAAAAACACAATCTATTTGCTCATATTTGAGCTTTAAAATAATCACAAACATTTTTTAACAAATGTTAAAAAATATATAAAAAATAAAAAAAATATAAAAGTTCAAATTACCCCCCTTTCCGTATAATTAAAAAATAAATACCTAAATAACAATAAATACAAGCGTCCAAATGGCGATTCGCTGTTTTTTGTTGTTTTTTTTCTAAAAAAAATTAAATAAAAAGTGATCAAAAAGTCATACACACCCCAGAATGGTATCAATAAAAACTTCAGATCGCCCCGCTAAAAAATGAGCCCCCCATACAGCTCTGTACACATAAATACCAAAAGGTTATAGGGGTCAAGATATGACAAAAAAAAAAAAGGCCAACTTTATAATTATTTTATCACGCAGGAAAAACTATACATATTAGGTATCGCCGGATTCGTACTGACCAGTAGAATGAAAGTAACTGGTCAGTTTTAATGAACATTGAACATTGTAAATAAGAAACCCGTAAAACTGTAGCAGAATACCATATTTTTTTTTGCAATTTTACCAGATTTGGAATTTTTTTCCCGCTTCCCACTACACCATATGCAATATTAAATGGTGGCGTTGGAAATATCAACTTGTCCCGCAAAAAACAAGCCCTCATACAGCTATGTGAACAGAAAAATAAAACAGTTATGGCTGTTTGAAGGCAGGGAGCGCAAAACAAAAACGCATAACCAAAAAAACTTCCGGTACTGAAAGGGTTAACAATCTCTCTGAATTCTGTGATAAATCTGTCTTCAGAGATCAAGATAGGCTGCCAGCTCAATGAAGTATCAGATTACATCAGGCAACAGAAGTGTATTGAGAGGGGAAGAAATGTGAGCTATTTTGTAACTCAAACACACTGTTAGATCTATTAGTGTTGGATCCCACCTCAAATGCTTTATTCACTTCACTACTGTTTAGTATCTCTGTATAATGTCCTATACTCTTGCAGTTTTTCTGAGTGAGTAAGAGTTAGGGAGAGAGAGGGAGCAGAATCTCCTGTCTCCATGTGTATTCTATGGGGGTTAGTCTCCACCTACCAGCCCAGATATAAATTAGCGATGCAGTCGGCAGAGGAGAAAACTGCCCAAAAATGTAAAAATACAAGTAAAATAATGACCAGATGGTATTATCACTCATGTATATACACATGGCAACCTATTCTAAAAAGTTATCAGAAAATGTGAATAAACTTTATACCTACCTTATTTTTACCTTTGTGTGTCATATTAATCTACTTCTAGTAATTTTAATGTTCCCAGACATGTTTCTCCAGAATACTGACATACTCCGATTTAGTAGCTTAAAGTTTAAGGCTACTTTCACATCAGTGTTTTTCCTTTCCGATTTTGAGCTCCGTCATAGGATCTCAATACTGGAGGAAAACTCTTCAGTTTTGTCCCCATTCATTGTCAATGCATTCCATTCTGTTTGGTTTCATCCCCATTAGGGACAGAATAACGATGCAAGCAGCATTTTTGTGTCTGGCATGGAATGCGGAACAAGACGGATCCAGCATGAAACAGACTGTAAATGAATGGTGCTGGATCCGTTTTCTCGGACACAAAAGAAAACGGATCCGGCACACATTGACTTACAATGGTTTTAGTGCCGGATCTGTCATGGCCATTTTAGCGATAATACAACCGGATTTATTCATAGCGGATATTATTATAATGGAAGCGTTTTTATTGATCCCTGCCGGATAAGGTAAAAACGCACATGTGAAAGTAGCCTGTCGTTTCAGTTTATTTTTAATATAGTATAGGGACACTGGTGTTAAACATTTTTGTCATATATTTTATTAGGAAAAGATTTTTCTTTGTATTAAAAACGTGTTGTAAAGAGTCTTCTTAGAAAAGCTCTAACTGAGCATTGCTAAGAAGTGCCTTTCTTCAGTCTTCAGCAATCTACTGTGTGCTGAAGATGCCTGTTGTTACATAGGCATGTCAGATAGGCATGGTGATTGGCAGTAATAATTGAAGCACATGTACATATTCTGGGGCTGAGGTAGTTACATACAGTACAGGTGTCTTTAGCACTAAGTAGATCTGATGACTGAAGACTAACTCTCCCTGGCTACACTCTTTGTTAAGAAGAGTTTTTATATCCTGCTTTCTAACACAAAGAAGTATCTTTCCTCAGTGTATTGCAAAATGTTTAACATCCCTCTCCTTACACTATATTAAAAATAAATTAAAATGACAGCTGCACTTTAAATATGACTTGGGATTCTCACTCCACATCCAATGACAATACACAGTGGATATTGACACCAGGTTGAGTGACGTGACTGTGCCTATGAGTTCAGCCCATTTGTACCTTGTGCAAAGCATATTGTAACATACAGAAAGGCTGTCTCAGCTGTCTCTATCTCACCCAAACACTTTAAATGGAGTGGCCCCATGCATGCTTGACCACAGCTCTATTCAAACATTTCCTTACTGTGGACCCCAATTCTAGTGATCCTTGAGTGTTCCAATACTGGGGTTCACCACAATCAAATCTTGTGAGTAGGTAATAAATGTTCTTAGTGATAGTACCATTTTAACATAAAGTATGTTACATCTAGGGTCTGTGCATGGAGCGCGCGACCTGTGCATTCACATTTCCCGAGCCCACCAATGGCCTGACACCCAGGGCTTGGGTCCTTGTCTGATGATTCATGTGTGAAGAAACATGTTCAGGCTGTCACATTCCCTAGTTGATAAAATGAAAGCCACAATCTCAGTTACACATAAAATGGTTACTACAGTATTGTTTAGGTATTATGAATATGGGTAAACGTGTCTGCATCTGTCTAAAAAGTGGTGCAAATTGGTGCAATATGGCTCAACTAGAGTGTCTCAAACAGGTATGAATTAGTGGGAAGGGGCGTGACCTAAAATAAGACATTTTGTGCCAACAAGGAGCCACAATTGTGCCTTAAATTTTTGTCTCAAACTAAGTCAACCAATAGTGGGTATAAAGTCAGAAAAACATGTAACCCATATCCCTGCACCACATAAATGATATATTACTGAGATGGAACATCAGTTTTAGTATACAATATTAATGGAAACCCTATAACTATATTTTTCTTCCCCAACAGGAAGCTGTCCGAACCCCCCTACTTTGAATTCTTCAGAGATTGTTTGGCTGCCTGATACTGGATTTTTTCCAGTTGGAATAATTATAACCTACAAGTGCCTCCCTGGATATAAATATGATCCATTTGTGATACCTATCATTCAGTGTCTGGAAGGATTCATATGGTCAAGCAACACTGAATTCTGCAAAAGTAAGTATCAGTAAGTAAAGTAAGAAAGCAGAAACTAGTTTTTACAGATGTCATCGAATTCTCAGTATATACATACAAGAGAAAACACTCGTACATTTCCCCTACTTTATTAGAAAGTCCTAGCTAGAATAAAAGCATAAGTGACCAAAGTAAGGTCCATTATTAACATCAACCTGTGCATGGTAAACCAATAATAAACTGCCTTAGGATGCTGGGCACCATCTTGGTCAGTATTTCGATCTTTTTGTACTTGCATGTCAAAGGTAGCAGTTTATTATCGGGTTACTTATGGTATATTATATTAATTTAACCCATTTTGTTTAGGCACTATGCAATTTATACATGTTTATGGGGCATAAATTAATTGTACATAGTCAGGAGTTGTCTGACTCCTTACACATAGGAGGTTTTATACTACCCAGATGGTTTCTGTACTCTAGATAGGTGCTATGTTATGTATACAGCTTGTACCAAGTGGGCTCAGTATGTAATCTGTGTTACTCCATTATTGTAAGTGTATTTATTCCTGTTTGTATTGATTGTCTGTGTGTCAATAAAGATTTATACTTTTACTTATTTGTGAGGCCTTGATGCATATACTGTATATAGGTGAATGTGTATATTATGTATATCTATGTAAGGGTGCCCCATTCTGTGTCACTGATAGATTAACTAAACTAAATTACAATAACTAAATTGCTCATCTTATAGAGGTCATCTGCGGAGAGCCTGAGCGAATTAAAAATGGGAATGTGGATATAACAGGAACAGATTTTGAATCAGTAGCTAGATACAGCTGCAATGCAGGGTAAGTGACCAAGAACAACAGTCTCTATGCACAGTGCCTCTACACATCTGCTATGTCCAGAGTCACACAACATATTTATGACTATGATTATGTGGTTATTAGGCCTATAATTAGAATATTGCAAATGCTCAGGATTTGAAACACTGGATTCCCATGAAATGCTCTGCATGCTGGACAGTGCTCTTCAAAGTCAGCACATACTGTATATTGACTGGTCTGCACGCAGATGTACTGTAGGTCCACAGATGCAGTAGGTAATGTTTTGGTAGAAAATAATACTTAACATTCCTAGAATTTCCAAATATATATGAACTTCACATTGTGTCCCCCATCCCTCTATAAAGGTTATACTATATATCTAGTACACTATTAACTCACTTATTCTGTGTATTATATATACTCCTCCAGTCCTTCATATACCCCAGGAGTAACATACAACCCTCGCAGATACTTATATATAAAAATAGTTTACTGATAACATAGAGATGACAAAGCAAAGGACATTACTTTAAGATACAGACACTACAAATAACACAGTACATAGAGGACACCACCACACACAGCTGCCTCCGTTCCTGCCCTCCCTGGATGCTAAGCAATGTGGCTAATAATGTGTATGTATATAAAGTATATCCAGATTCCTCCAATATACAGTCTACTGGATCTACACTTCTACCCTACTTGCATCCAGTACCTGACCATTAGTACATGTACATATACATGTATATCTACACATCTGTAAACACGTATAATGGAATACAATTGCAGACTACAGATATCTATATCTACACATATAAAGTCTACTTGGATATTATACTTATATGCATACACACATAAGCAGACATATAACTTAGCTTGCTCCTGAAGTGCTGTTGGTCCAAGGGGGTGGCAGGAAGAGAAAGAGAACCCAAGTTTCACCTAGGATATGGGATGTTCCTGTCCCAGCCCCCCCCCCCCCCCCACACACACACATACCCCACCATCGACTCCACCCCATGACCACCCAAATATCTTCCCAATCTGTTGGCCAAGAGAATTTTGTCCAACTGCTTTTACAATGTGCCCTTCCTGCCTTAGATATGCTAACAAGTGACACAATGACCAAATGGCTTCTGGCCATACTGATATCACTCAATGGGTGAATCTCACTGAATAATATCAGTAAATGCTATATCATATTTAAGTGGACTAGGACTGAAGCTCTGGCTGGGAACCATATTTTCCTGTAACTAGATCTACTATATATACTACTGTCCTGTATATGCACTATATATACTGTATATATAGTAAATATCGTGCAGTGCATATATAGTAGCATATAGAGTAGATGTGCAGATGGTGCATATATGGTAGTAGATATAGTAGACCTCCTGCATATAGTGCTTATATTATATATGCACCTGCACTGTATGCAGATCAACTATATATACCAGAGTATGTGGACTATACACAGGAGATCTACTATATAAACTACAATATATGCACCATCTGCAGGAGATATACTATATATATTTTATATATATAGATCTCCTGCATACGGTGCATATATTATATATACACTTGCACTATATGCAGATCTACTATATATACAGTATATATAGAAGATTGCCTGCATATAGTGCACATACAATAGCGTATATATAGTAGATCTCCTGCAGATTGTGCATATATTGTAGATATCGTACATACAGTGCACATATATTAGTTTATATAGTAGATCTGCATATAATGCAAGTGCATATATAATATAGGCACTATATGCAGTAGATCTATTTATCTACTACTATATATGTTCTATACAAAGACAATCTACTGTACATACTACTATACATTGACTATTTGCAGAAGGTCCACTATATATACAGTATATATAGTAGATTCTCCTGCAGATGGTGCATATATAGTAGTATACATATATAGTAGATCTCCGGCATATAGTGCATATATTATATAGTATATGCATGCGCACTATATGCAGATCTAATATTTATACTACTATATGTGCACTATATTCATGAGATCTACTATATATACTATGATATATGCAGGAAAGAGAGAGCATATATAGTAATATGTATACTGTTGTAGATTGCCTGCATAATTGACCGCATGGGATGGGGATCCACACCTGCGCCCAGGATTGGAATGTGGCACTCGGAGATGTAGACAGGCAGACAGGAAGGTGGGAGGATGAACAGGCCGGCGATCACAGGCTTAGTAACTGTGTGTCACTAAGCTATTTGGAGCAGCAGTGAGTGCTGCTGCTCCATCAACTAGTTTTATAGATAGGAATACAGTGCACAGGAGAAGGAAAATTTGGTCTGGTTGGCATGGAGGTGCATGTCGGCAGCTTTTCTAAGGACAGGAATGTCATGCCAAAGCTGCAGTCTGCAGCAGCAGCCAACCATTCTAACCACCCTGTGTGACCTGGATGCCCGAAGCCACAGATGTAAAAAAATAAATAAAAAATAATAATAATAATGTTCTCTCTGGTGTCGCCCCCTTCTGGCCCATCATCATGGGCCGTGCCCTTTAGTGCCTACTTGGAAATACAGCCCTGCTATGGGCATCTTTATTTATACCTAACAAAGGAACAATATAACTGTGACCTTTATCATAATCCTACTAATCTACTATTTTACTAACAGATAACATATTTCTCTTACAGTAGCAGTAAATTAATATTGGGTGGGTTACCTATCTATATAGAAGTTCCCATCTCTCTCTGCTAACTGATACATAACCAAAAATTCTTAAAAATTATTTTCTAAGAATGAGTTAAAAAAAAATCCCCCTATCTGACAGACATATCCCTTTAAAACCATTGTAAAAATATAATAGTAGAAAATGTATCTATATTGACTGATATTGTAATTATCTAATGTGCTGCTTTTAACAGGTTCACAATGACTGGGAATCCACAAAGAAAATGCACAGAAGATGGTGTATGGGAGGGAAGGGCCCCTGAGTGCCAATGTAAGTTTTCATGCCGTTTGAATACTTTGCACTAAGATAATATTTTGTTGTGTTTTGCATTATGCTTTTTGCTTTTTCTTTCAGAACCTCAAGCCTGAATGAATTATCAGACCTAAGAACCCTGCACCATGAGTTGGATGAAACCTTAATTTTCAGCACATTTGTTTTTTAATTCTAAGCTATTAAAATAGAAAATAAAATCATCTACCAGTATATTGTTTTTAAGTATTACATTAATCTTAACACACTTAGATCAGAAGTGATAAAATGTGTCACTATTTCTCTAGATTGATATATAAACCAAATGAGCCCATCATTTCTTAGTATTTTCACTGATATAGTGATTAGATTAAATCTTCCAAAATCGACTACGACGTTGACCTTTTATTGATGTTTTTGTAGTGCTAATATATTGTTGTAGATTTAATAAAGTTACATTAACCCTATAAAAGGCATTTTAAAAAATCGTTTTGTAACACATGAAGGGTACTGACACTTGTATCTAAACTGCATTCTGCCTACATGTCACCTCTGCTGACACATCTGTTTTAGTAACTACTTGCATTCCCCATATAACAGAAATTCTCGAACATTTATCCTTACAGGGGTTGTCTCACTTCAGTAAGTTGCATTTATCATGTAGAGAAAGATAATACAAGCCACTTACTAATGTATTGTTATTATCCATATTGCTTCCTTTGCTGGCTATTTTTTGACTCGTTTCCATGGTTACAGACCACCCTGCAATCCATCAGTGGTGGTCGTGCTTGCACACTATAGGAAAAAGCATCAGTCTCTCTGGTGGCCGGGACCATTGGAGCGCATATAGGCTAGTGTTTTTTCCTATATTGATGAGCTATCATCAGGAAGTATCAACATGGATCCAAAGTCAGCTTCGGTACAGAGGTACCAGCCAGTACTGAAGCCTACTTTAGATCCATGTTTTAAAATGGTTTTAAAGTTAAAAAATCGATAGTTATAACTCTGTTCACCTCGTCGGAGCCCATATATTTTAATGCTGTACAGAGAGCTGTCTCCGTACAGCATTAAAACAAAGTTTGGAGAGAATCGACTTCAATTATATTATTATTTATTATTTAATAAGTTATTACTAGCAGTTTGTGAAGGTCTATCTGGGTTACCAGTTGGGGGGGTGTCCCTGCACAGTCTGACATTATCCAATCAGCGCTATCAGTGTCAGACTGTGCAGATACACACCTCCAACTGTTAACACCTGGACATCTGGACCGTCAATGCAAACTGCTAGCACATCATTCATAACTTCTAGCAGGAATAATAACAGATGCTCCAGAAATGTTACTACATGGGGATTGCAAATAGTTACTAAAACAGATACAGGTTAAAGGGACTCTGTCACCAGTTTTATGGTGTACTCACTAAAGGTAACATAAACTAGTGACAGATCTCCTTAGCAAAAAGTCTGGGTCTCTTTCTTTAGTTGACCCAGCTATTTTGCCAAAATCTTGTATTGAACAGCTCCAGCGTATAATGATGAGTCCCAAATATTCATGAGCTCCTGGATTTCCCTGCCCACTCGCCTCTGATTCAAATGAAATAAACTGTCACTCAGTGCCAGGGGTAACAGAGAATGCCAGAAGATCATGAATATCAGGACTCGTTGGCATGCTAGAGCTGTTAGAACCTAGAAGCATATTCACACAATCATATATATTTTGCGGTCTGCAGAACACGGATCTGCAAAATCTGGATAACATCCATGTGATGCCTCTGTGGAATCCATTTTTTTGTGGATCCATTGACTTTATTGGGTCTGTGCTTCACTTTTGTTGGCAGGAATGGGACATGTTCTGTCTTTTGCAGAACTAATATACGAATGTGGAAAGCATCCAGTTCGACCTGTTTTCCTACAAGTTGATCCAGAGGAAGGCAAAAAACCCCTGTGCGGTAGAAGCCAATTTTCCTCACTTTAGGGGAAAAAATTCCTTCCCGACTCCAATCAGGCAATCAGAATTACTCCCTGGATCAACAACAACCCATATCTAGTAACTATAACCTGTAATATTATTACCCTCCAGAAATACATCCAGGCCCCTCTTGAACTCTTTTACTGAACTTACCATCACCACCTCCTCGGGCAGAGAGTTCCATAGTCTCACTGCTCTTACCGTAAAGAATCCTCTTCTATTTTTGTGAACAAACCTTCTTTCCTCCAGGCGCAGAGGATGTCCCCTCATCATGGTTACTGTCCTTGGGATAAAGAGATCATGGGAGAGATCTCTGTACTGACCCCTGATATATTTATACATAGTTATTAGATCTCCCCTCAGTCGTCTTTTTTCTAAAGTGAATAACCCTAATTTTGATAATCTTTCTGGGTACTGTAGTCCACCCATTCCAGCTATGACTTTAGTTGCCCTCCTCTGAACCCTCTCCAGCTCTGCTATGTCTGCCTTGTTCACAGGAGCCCAGAACTGTACACAGTACTCCATGTGTGGTCTGACTAGTGATTTGTAAAGTGGCAGGAGTATGTTCTCATCACGGGCATCTATGCCCCTTTTGATGCAACCCATTATCTTATTGGCCTTGGCAGCAGCTGTCTGACACTGGTTTCTGCAGCTTAGTTTGCTGTTCACTAAAATTCCTAGGTCCTTTTCCATGTCAGAGTTACCCAATGTTTTACCATTTAGTATGTACTGGTGACTTGCATTATTCCTTCCCATATGCATAAGCTTACATTTGTCAGTGTTAAACCTCATCTGCCACTTCTCTGTCCAAGCCTCCAGTCTATCCAGATCCATCTCTAGCAGTGTACTGTCCTCTTCTGTGTTAATTACTTTACACAGTTTAGTGTCATCTGCAAAAATTGATATTTTACTGTGCAAGCCTTCTACAAGATCATTAATAAATATATTGAAGAGAATAGGGCCCAATACTGACCCCTGTGGTACCCCACTAGTTACAGTGACCCAATCTGAGTATGTACCATTAATAACCACCCTCTGTTTTCTATCACTGAGCCATTTACTTACCCACATACAGACATTTTCTCCAAGGCCAAGCATTCTCATTTTATATACTAACCTTTTATGTGGTACCGTGTCAAATGCTTTGGAGAAGTCCAGATATACGATATCCATTGATTCCCCGCGGTCAAGTCTAGAACTTACCTCCTCATAGAAACTGATTAAATTGGTTTGACACGACCGATCCCTCATGAAGCCATGATGATATGGAGTTATTTGCTTATTTTCATTGAGGTACTCCAAGATAGCATCTCTTAGAAAACCTTCAAACAGTTTACCCACTACAGATGTTAAACTTACCGGCCTATAGTTCCCGGGCTCTGTTTTTGGACCCTTTTTGAATATTGGCACCACATTTGCTATGCGGCAATCCTGTGGAACACTCCCTGTCAGTATAGAGTCCTTAAATATCAAGTATAAGGGTCTGGCAATGACATTACTTAATTCTCTTAGGATACAGGGGTGTATGCCATCCGGTCCTGGCGATTTGTCTATTTTAATCTTTTTAAGACGCCCCAGTACTTCTTCCTGGGTCAGACAGGACACTTTTAAAGGGGAATTCACTTTTATATTCTGCATTTCATCTGACAGTTTATTTTCCTCAGTGAATACAGTGGAGAAAAAAATATTTAAGAGTTTTGCTTTCTCCTCATCGCTCTCTGCTACTCCCCCCTCACTACTCTGTAAGGGGCCGACACCTTCAGATTTATACTTTTTAGTATTTATATAATTGAAGAACATTTTAGGGTTAGTTTTACTCTCTTTAGCAATTAGTCTTTCAGTCTCTAGTTTAGCTGCTTTTATTTGTCTTTTACAAATTCTATTTTTTTCCTTATAGTTTTTCAATGCTTCCTCGCTCCCCTCCTGTTTTAGTGATTTAAATGCTTTCTTTTTGTCATTTATTGCTTTTTTTACAGTTCTATTTATCCACATTGGTTTTTTCTTGTTTCTTATCATTTTATTCCTATACGGTATGTACCTCTCACAATTAGATATTAGGATGCTTTTAAAAATATCCCATTTTGTGGCTGTATTTTTATTTTCAAGCATTTTGTCCCAGTTAGTTAGACCTATGGCCTCTCTTAGATGGCTAAATTTTGCATTTTTTAAGTTTGGATCATCCATATGATCCACAGAAAGCACACAGAGTATACGTTCCACAATAAGATGGAATTTTTCTATTCTCATTCTGGCCTCTCGTGTGGACCACAGACCCATTGGCGTCAATATGTCATAAAAAAATGGGAGCCACATTTAGCGGACTGCAAAATACATACAGTTGTGTGAATGTACCCTCAAACTGGTGACATTTTCCCCTTAAAGGAACACTTTAGATAAGGTCAGCCACAGGAGACTAGAAATGCTACTGTATGCCCCGCCATGCCAGCAAAAAATAGAAGACTATGATTAACCTCTGTGTTCTGTGCAAGATTTCCACAACTATTTGTTTCAGATAAATGTAGAAAATTTATTGGACTAATAAACATTTACATTTATAATTAATTTCTATTAATTTCTAGGTTTAGTGTTCCTTTGACTTGGAAATACCGGTAATTTCAAACCTGCAAATAGTCAAAGCATGTGGTTGTTAAATTGTAATTGCATTGCAACTTCTTGTTGTCACACATATAGATCATATCACAAGGATAAATCCATTGCAGTGGGCTGAAGCCGACATTATATGAGGGTGTCCAACTGATTTATTCACTGCATAGGGGTAATATACAGCAAGCTCTACACATCTCGTTGGAGTACTCCCTGTCAGATACCCCCTGAACATCTCCCATTGAATTAGAAGCAAAACACACACTACACTGGAGTTATCCATTAGGTATAGTACATACTGGTCAGTGTTGTCAAGCTAATTGTTCAACATATGTACAGACGTAGCACTCATCATCTCGATTTTTAACGCATTAATTAAAAAATGGCAAGAAACTTTACATTTTTCATTGGCTTTTGTGACAGGATAACAAACCATTTATAACAGCTCCATCTGTATAATGTACTTTTTTCCTCATCTATATTTTTATTTTTAATAATGCAGTTATATATTCTATAGAGTCTTACTCTAGCATGTTCTTTTTGTTGGTATAATATAGAAGGTATCTGAACCACCTTTATCAGGTTTAGACATATTTATACCAACACCCCAATATGTGGCCTCATGGAGTTGGTTCTGTGACATTGATGTAACTCACAAAACTGTTTAGCTGTATTAAAATGGGTTGTGGCAGTTCTGGGTTGACCTCCCATTTATTATTTTACTATTATCTGATTTAACATAGCCCCAACATATTCCACACAACATTTACAGACATCATTATCACTTTGTCCCCAGTGGGGCTCACAATCTAAATTCCCTATCAGTCTATCTTCGGAGTGTTGAAGAAAACCAAATTCTCCTGCAAAACCTACAGAAACACAGGGAGAACATACAAACTCCATGCAGATGTTGTCATTGGTCAAGTTTAAACCTAAGACCTCAGTGAAGCAAGGTACCAGTGCTAACCACTGAGCCACCGTGCCATCTGTGCATACAGTCCAATAGTAAGAAATGAGTATGCCATTATAACTGTTTCAGCATTATATTCTGTATACTGCAAATCGTCTTTACATCTAAGGCTAAGCCTTTCCTTTGTAAATGTCTTTCATTTCTGATCTATGGTTTTGTCTTCAAAAACTTGACAAAAAAACAGAATGTGGAACCCAGCCTTAGACTATCAAGATGCATACACCTAATAACCAGATGCATCATGCATCCCTAAAACATAGGTCATATAATGTATTTGGGGTGTATGGCCTGATCGCTTGTGGCACCAGCTGTATGGAATGAGAGCTCTGCTTGATTCCCCATCTCCCTCTAGAAGCATATGTTCTGATAGAACTGGCATTGATGAAGAGGATGAATGAGCATATCTTTCCCTCAGTAAGCAAACTCTGCAGAATCTGCTACATTTTCTTCACAATAATGTGCACTAAAAAAGGATCCTATTGGTGATGGACTCAGAGCTGTAACAATTTTCTTACAGTGCATCTACACCCTACTGAATTTGATGGTAGACAAAATACATAGGGTTCTTAATCCCAATAATTCAAATCATGGATAACCTCAGAAGACCCTAGGTTGCAATAAAGTGAAGGAGGCCTTTTTGCAACATCTAAGGCTTAGGTGTTTGGCTTCCTGATGCATATAAAATAATTATTTGTTTTTCCAGATCTGTTAGCACTTTGGTGCAGAGGCAGGAATTTGCAGCTGCCACATGGATACTAGTGATGATCGAGCACCCCGATGTTCGGGTGCTTGGTGCTCTGACCAAACACTAGGTGGTGCTCGAGTGCTCGGCTGAGCACCCGAGTATAATGGAAGTCAATGGGAGAAGACCGGGCACCCCCTGCTCTGCAGAGGGGAGGGTGCCTGGTCCATAGGGAAACATCAGGATATAGTGGAAACACCACAGAACTGATTAGGGAACAGCATGGGAAGGATGTCTGGATGCATCTTGGACTCCAAAGTTCCTGATATTCACGATGATGGCTGACTATTATGCTACTTTTACGAAATGACAAAAATACCCCCCATAAACCCAAGATAACATCGATTTTACAGGAAATATTGTTAGGAAACATAGATTTACTTGTACGTTAAGCGCAAGGGCTGCCAAAAATTACACGGTAGAGGCACTCCTATACAACCGGTATATCTTATAAAGGAGGGCCTCATTCACATTGTGGTACAATTGTTCATGACGTGGGACTCCTACACTCATAAAGCCTACGCACTAAGTGAAAGGGCTGCCAAAAAATTACAAGGAACAGGCAATCCAATACACCCTTTATTACACATAAACAAGGGCTTGAAAAATTATGATTTATGGCCTGCTGCTAACACTCAAAAACAATAGGGGTGACATTCTGCTCCTGCGCAGACAGTCGAAAAAATTTATGAGTGACACTCTGCTGCCGAGCTGACCGTCCCAAAAATTTAAGGGACACATGCTGCTGCCACCGCACCGCTAAGAGTCACTGATGACTGTTTCTTTTTTCGCTATCCGCCGCAGGAGGCCGGTGCCCTCCCCCAGCGGCGTGTGCCGCGTCGGCTGTTTCACTCTCGCTCTCTGCGGTAATTCCAGGACCAATTGCGTTTATCTAATTTGCTGCACTTAAAAAGCTCGAAGTTTGATCTTAGGATCGAGTTGGCTGTCTGCAGGGAGGTGAGCTACCACCTGTTGGAGCCCCTGCCTCTCGGTGCTGCCCCGATGCTGTTCGTTGAGTGTCCCGGGGGCCGGAATCGTTTACTTAAAAAATTTGAGTGTTCAAACCAAGCGGGGTCTACTCAATACTTGAGCTCTGAATAATGGAATCGGACTCCATGCTGCTGCCACCGCACTTTATCAAACTGTCCCAAATTTAAGTTTGACACTCTGCTGCCGAGCTGATCGAAAAAAAAAAAATTTAAGGGACGCATGCTGCTGCCACCGCACTTTATCAAACTGTCCCAAATTTAAGGGTGACACGCTGATGCCAAGCTGACCCTCGAAAAAATTATATTCTTGATGTGACATTCCGCTGAAGAGCAGACCACCGTTAAAAATATTTAAATGTGACACGCTAATGCCGAGCTGACCGTCCAAAAAAATGATGTTCTTGAAGTGACTTTCCACTGAAGAGCAGACCATTAAAAATTTTCAAGTGTGACACGCTAATGTCTAGCTGACCGTCCAAAAAAATGATATTCTTCATGTGACATTCTGCAGAAGAGCAGACCGTTAAAAATTTTCAAGTGTGACACGCTAATGCCAAGCTGACCGTCCCAAAAAATTATATTCTTGATGCGACATTCCGCAGAAGAGCAGACCGTTAAAAATATGTAAGTGTGACACGCAAATGCCGAGCTGACCGTTCAAAAAAATTATATTTAAGTGTGACATTCCGCAGAAGAGCAGACTGTTAAAAATATTTAAATGTGACATTCTAATGCCGAGCTGACCGTTCAAAAAAATTATATTCTTGATGTGACATTCCGCTGAAGAGCAGACCGTTAAAAATATTTAAATGTGACACGCTAATGCCGAGCTGACCGTCTAAAAAATTATATTCTTGATGTGACATTCCGCAGAAGAGCAGACTGTTAAAAATATTTAAATGTGACACGCTAATGCCGAGCTGACTGTTCAAAAAAATTATATTCTTGATGTGACATTCCGCTGAAGAGCAGACCGTTAAAAATATTTAAATGTGACACGCTAATGCCGAGCTGACTGCCCAAAAAAATGATATTCTTGATGTGACATTCCGCTAAAGAGCAGACCGTTAAAAATATTTAAATGTGACATGCTAATGCCGAGCTGACCGTCCAAAAAAATGATATTCTTGATGTGACATTCCGCTGAAGAGCAGACCGTTAAAAATTTTCAAGAGTGACACGCTAATGCCAAGCTGACCGTCTAAAAAAATTATATTCTTGATGTGACATTCTGCAGAAGAGCAGGCCGTTAAAAATATTTAAGTGTGACACGCTAATGCCAAGCTGACCGTCCAAAAAATTATACTCTTGATGTGACATTCTGCTGAAGAGCAGACCGTTAAAAATTTTCAAGTGTGACAAGCTAATGCCAAGCTGACCGTCAAAAAATTATATTCTTCATGTGACATTCTGCAGAAGAGCAGACCGTTAAAAATATTTAAGTGTGACATGCTAATGCTGAGCTGTCGTCAAAAAAATGATATTCTTGATGTGACATTCTGCAGAAGAGCAGACCTTTAAAAATATTTAAGTCTGACACGCTAATGCCGAGCTGACTGTCCAAAAAATTTAAGGGTGACACTCTGCTACCGACCTTATAGAAAAAAATTTAAGGGAGACATGCCGCTTAGCTGAACGTCTGAAACATTAGAAGTGACATATAGCAGAGCTGAGCGTGTAAAACATTATGGTTGAGTGCCTGCTGGTGAGCTAACAGGCCAAAAAATTATGTTGCAGGCCCAGCTGGTGAGCTGAGCGGTTTTACAAATTTGGGTGCAGGCCCAGCTGGTGAGATAAGCGTGTAAAACATTATGGTTGAGTGCCTGCTGATGAGCTGACAGGC
>ONZH01018190.1:0-50188 GCA_900303285.1 Rhinella marina
AAAAATATCAAGGGGAAGCTATTCTGTGTTAAAAAACAAGAGGTCACGCCCTACGACTGGAGGAAAAAGATTCAGTCATAAGAGGCAACAGTCATTCTTTACAGTATGGGCTGAGAATCTCTGGAATAGCCTGCCGCAGGTACTGGTCACAGCAAATACAGGAGATGCTTCAAAAAAGGTTTAGACTTTTTATTTCAAAATAACATTGAGGCTTATGACAATGTATAGAAATCTTGTTCTACACACCATTACCTTTGGCCCTACCACTTTTTAAAAAGAAGATGGACATAGATCCAGAGATTTGTGGATTACAGGTTGGACTTGATGGACTTCTGTCTTTTTCCAACTTTAATAACTATGTAACTGTATGAAACTACTGTTTCCTACTTTAAAGGCAAGGTTTCAATTGGAGAACTTCTTGCCATGGCTTTATGTAACTGTATGAGTGGGAGTCAAAATGCTGAGACCTCGAGAAGCACTTGCATATTGCATTCTCTCTCCTCACTGCAGAGGACGGAATTGAGATGGACCCATAGACTTCGAGTCCATCTCCTACAGCGAGGAGAGAGAGCTCAATATGTGCCTGATTCTTGCTCCTCGTTCTACAGATCAGTGGGAGTCTCAGAACTCTACTTTTTAATGTCTCTATGCTATAACAATTTTCATCTGTAGAAAGGTCAATATAACTAGTTGATTATTATACTGCCAAATATAATGGAAAATGTAATTCAAGTTCCCAACATTTTAGGTTTCTCAACCTAGTGGACCAGTAGAGTAGACACCATGTCTCTAGAGGGGGTGCTCATATTGTTCTTCTTCTGTGCTTTTAATAGGTCATCGTGGTGTAAGTTCATAGTCTTGGGGAAGTTGCTCTTCTGTGATCACTAGCAATAAATGTGCTAATATTTATTGATCTACTGGTATCAGTGTTTTCTCAATACCCTCTCCTGTTGTATCTGTACGCTGTCAGGAGCGGCAGGCAATAAAATGCAACAATACTGTGAGGAGGAAGGACTCTGGGCAACACATTTATAAGGACTGGAGATCACATTGTCATCATTAGACTACATCCGGACATCAAGGTAATGCTTTGTATGTGATTAGTAGTCGCTGAATATCTCAGACATGATTTGTTGCTCTGCATAATACTAAGGCTGTACTTGTGATGCTTTACTTTTCTCTTACTTACATACCTGTACAATATATATCTATAATTTGCTAGTTTCAAATATTGCTGTCGAATCTTTCAAATGGCGAAGTTCCCAAGACAGACATTTATGGAATATCCATAAATAATTGTACAAATGTCTGATTACTACGAGAACAATGTAAAAAAAAAAACAATCACTAATGCAGCTATTGCTAAAATAACCTGATAATATAGTAATAAATGTTACCTAGATAGGAGCGACATATATCACACTAGCCGGTATATGTATATATATAAAGTACAGTCTCTTCTGCTGTGAGGGAGGTGTTCTAATAACACCTGGAGATATTATCACGTCTGATATGGCAGGTAACAGATGTATGGCGCAGAGGGGACGGAAGGGAGTACCCTTTTCACTAGGGAGAGGTAGGAGTAGTACCCCTAGCTCACCTAGCACCTAGCTGACCTGACGTCCCTAGACGGGCTGCTAACCCGTTTACCGATCACGTGCCTCGTCCTGGCTACCCTGAAATAAACCCTAGGTAGTGAGCAGGGCGGTGGGAGCACTAGTCCTCCCCACTGACACCTAGGGTAAACAACAAACAATACAAACAAAACATCCCCGAAGGGAGACAACCAATAACAGGAGTCGACCGGAGATCCAACAACTCCAGTTCCAACGGCACCACAGCAGCAGTTGTCCACCTGAGGTCAGAATAGATCATCTGGGAAGAAGGTCTATATCTGGCAACAAGGGAAGCAGAAAGGGAGACTATATAGTAGCTGGGAGTGGCTGACAGAGAACAGCTGAAAGGAAAAAGCTACCGATTCCTAAATGGGACAAAAAGGATCGCAAACCTAAGCAGAAAACTTGGACCGGAATCCGTTCCCACCACTAGGTCATGAAGCGATCTCTTGAAACCGAGAGGGTAGCCACCCTGACCCCACACAACAGGGTCAGCGGTAGGTTGTGACACCTTGTGACAAATATATAATGTAGTGCAGTATAATGTGCTGTCAGTGTATATAGGCCTATCATGTGTGATATCGTCTGCTGAGCTTTGTATCTAAGCCTATCTATTATGTCGCACTGTCCAGTGAGCCATGTATCTAAACTGTTGTGTACAATACTGTGTACTGAATATGTATCTACACCTATCATGTATGATTAGCTGAAGTATATAATCCTATCCTATCACCTATATATGATTCTGTGTACTGAGCCTTGGGGCTAAGCCTAACACTTGTGGTACTTTTTGCTGAGCAGTGTATCTAATCCTATCACGTGTGATAGAAGAAAGACACAGGCAGTCCAGGTTTTTGATCAGTCATGAAATCTGAGGACACGTGCTGCAGGCGTCTGTGATTTCCTCACTTTATATAAAATCTGTTAAAGGGTTGTACAGGATTAGAAAAACATGGCTGCTGCTGTCCAGAAGCAGCACCAAAACGGTCCATGGATTGAGTCTGGTATTGCAGCTCAGGCCCAATAAAATGAATAGTGCTAGACTGCAATACCTAACACCACCTATGAGATGATAGATATTGCTCATTAATATCAGCCCTGTAACAGGAGGAAGCAGTCATTTTTTACCCCTTTAAGAGTCATAGAGTTCATTATTACAACCACTAGAATTAGGGACCTTAATAGTCACAACCTTTCAATTTCCAGAACACTTTTAAATAGACTTTGTAGGATAAAATTGTAATAGGAGGAGCGGTTACCTCCCGCTATACAGTAAAGAATCTGTTGGGTTCTTCTGTCAGTAGATCCCGTTCTGGACCAGATCACCAGGTCAGATCTGACGAAGGCCAAATGATGGACTGTGGAAAGAAAACCCTGATTTTCCTTACTCTCTGTGCACTTGGTAAGAGACTGAAATTGATGAGGCTGGAGAGTGTGATGTGAAGTATGATGCACCATGAGATGTCTCCAAGATGTGCCCGTGGAACAAATACTTATTCCTTAGAGGAAAAGCTTTAGTTAGGTCACACAATAGTTTTGGAGACATCTCCTACCAAAGAATGTCCAAAACCAGGCTCCAAAATGATGCCAGGAGTGAGACGTGCAACATGTCATGAAAGACTAGAGGAACTTGACCTACATTCATGGGTAATGATGGCAGATTGTTACCTATGAACCTTTGACATGTGCTCTTGGCAGCTGAAGGCATCTGTGTTGGTCCCATGTTCATATGTGTCTGCATTGCTGAGAAGAATGATGTTTTATTATATGGAAATGAGCCTCTAGGAGCAACGGGGGCGTTGCCATTACACCTAGAGGCTCTGCTCTCTCTATAACTGCTGCTCCCTCTGCAGTTTGATTGACAGGGTAAGGGAGTGAAACATCCTCATGTCCTTTATTCTTCATGCAAGTGAGGTCTTCATAGGACCGAGGGGTTTGACCAGTACTAGAAAGCTGAGAAGCTGAGGTGCACAGAGGAGTTAGGCCATGCCCCTTAGTGCACCTCAAAAAAGTCTTGTTCCCATGAATGTCACAACCAATTTTGACAAGAGGTGTGTTATTTTAATCAGCAGGATCAACTCTACCAGGCAGCAATATGCCTGGTTTAATAGAGTCAACTCTGTTGACAGATCTTCTTTAAAAGGTTTTTTCCTCGAAAAATATTAACAATTTTCAAACCAGCACATGGATCTGAATACATTTGTGATTGCATATTTAATATAGCCACTGAGTTAGTCAAAGAAATCTACTGTATATAGCGCCACCTGCTGTTTGCACTTTTCCTTATTTCTCTGTTCACCTCAGTAACATCATTGGGGTGGTCACTAGAGATGAGCGAAGTTCTCTAAAATTCGCTTCAACTTTTACAAAAAAATTTACAAAAAAAAATCACTTCGTGACAAATTGTTTAATCACAAAGCGCATTTCTTTGTAAATAGCAGGTGCAATGATAGAGAACGGTGATTGCACCACCCCCATCATTGAACCCCTCACATGCCGCGTTCATTGCTGATCGTGGCATCTGAGATCCATATTAAATCATTCTAGTGTTTGCTAATAAAAATAAAAAATTATACTTACCTCATCCATTTGAGCGTGAAGAGGCCGCCACTGCCATCTTGCTTGAGCATCCAGCGCGAAATCTCTCACAGAGCGCGATGACATCATCACGTTGGGCGGCGTGATGACGTCATACGTCACCGTGTATGAGATTTCGCACACTGGATCTTCAAGCATGATGGTCGTGATGGCCTCTTTGACCTGAAATGGATGAGGTAAGTATAATTTGTGAACTTAGATTCTCTCAACACTAGTGGTCGCACATGCTCAGTTTCATCTTTTAACTGACACCAGCTGTATCTACTGTTATCAGCTGTCACGTTTACAGGGGAAGAGCTGCAGCAGACAGGACATGCCCACTGAGAAAAGAAACACTCATGTGTGCCAGTCCAAAGAAAATGTAGCAGAATAATAGGAGAAATGAATGGGGAGATCTCTAGATCAGTGTGATGTACACGGCTGGTTTTAGCTTTGTTAGGAAGAGACTGCCATGTCCTATATGATGTCTGATTTTCATTTTACTTTAATTATGGGATAACTCTTTAAAGAAAGCTCCTTTAATCATATGTGTCCTTCCCTTTCACGTAATGGTACATCAACAGCCATACGTAGTTACGATACCTCAATGGGCCCAGTGCTCTTGATGGTTGCAGAACTTGCTATTATGGTTAGTCCTCTCCCTTGATTGGGGACCTGCCAATACTTCATTCCTCATCGAGACTGAGGTTCTTCTTCTGAAATGTGCTTTATAAAGTTCTTGTTTTTTACACATCTCATATGTTCTTGTTATTTCTTCCACAGTCGAGCCCAAAATGTTCAAAGAATCACGCACATTCTTGAATTTTGGTTTCTGTCCCATCGACCCACATCGGAGACACAGAAATTGGGTATACAAGCTTCACTGCATCAGCCGGCCACCCATTCAAGTACACAGTGGTAGCCCAGAACGAATCAAACCCAATGCATCAACTCCACCGATCCCCTCTGCACCTCCATAATTAAAGAGCCAAAACTTGATGTGTCGGTGTCCTCAAGAGGAAGCAATGGGAACAGATTGACCTATTCCAATCCATAATGGGTCACAGCAGCTCGTAATATATATTGACTCTAAAGTCACTCTCACCCCCGAGATACTGAATGGTGGAAGTGACAACATCACGCTTATTCTAGATATTTTGTATGATAAAGCCAACACAACTTATGGCTCATTCAGCTCAGTTCCAAGTCCGACAACATTTACAGTTAAGGCTGAATTTTTTTCTAATGCCATTGTCGAAAATGATGGAGAAGGAAATGGACAATCTACCCTGCGTGAGTTGACTTAGTAAAATATATATATAGCGTATTTTTTAGCCTTAGGGATGGCAGAGTTGGCCTGCACACCTCGCTTGTGTGGAATGTTTAGTTGTGGTATCCTGAATAGGGTTTCAGTCATGGGAAACGTAGGATAAGGGGTAATGAGACATGGTTCTAAAAACCACTTGAACGAAATGATGGGTGGTGACTGTTTTTTGAAGTTAAAGAAATCTGGTGGCCATTTCAATCTTTTAATTTCAAGGTGTGATTATACCGATCAGGTCCGTAACTACCATAGTGGCAGACCATGCGACTGCTATGGAGCCCAGGGCAAGAGGGGGCCCGGTCTTAGTTGGGATCATCTCCTCTTCTACTGGGGGTGAAAACTTGGTCAGGACTCCACCCTCTAAAGGAGCAACTTTTAGCAAATGAGGCAGTGGAAAAATGGCCCAAGGGGCATTGAAAGGGGTTTAGGCAGAAACCCTTCTGTCCTGTGTGGGGGGCCTAGTTTGATCCTTGCTGTGGGACCCTTACTTCTCTATGTACGCCACTGATACCAATGGTTAAAATTGGTGCTGAAAGGGTTAATAGAAAAGGAGCATGGTTTAGTGTGATAAAGGAGCTCGTGTTAATAGAATAATTGGAGTGATAGATACAAATTAACACTTTTTATTTTATTTATAACCAAAGGTGCATCTTATAGGTTGAAAAATATGGGGTGTATATATATATATTGTATATGGTATGTATGTAATGAAGAGGGAAGAATAGATGATTATATGTGAAGTTCGCAAATACTTTAAAGAGCACCAGTCGGCGACAACAACCCAATTAAACAGGCAGTTTCATCCGGCTAATAAAAATTATATCTGTCTTATGAAAATTGTTTTTTTGGTTCCTTATTCTTTATGCAAGTGAGGGTTTCAGAGCACTAAGGGCGGGGCCCGGACTCTTTGTGCACCTCAGCTCCTCAGTAATGGACACACCCCCTCGGAGCCCTGAAGCCCTCACTTGCATAAAGAATAAAAGTAATTTTTCTCGGGAACGTCACAAGCGATTTTCACAAGACAGGTACTATTTTAATCATTAACCTTAGCAGGCGGTATGCATGGTTTAGTACCGCAGATTCTGCTGACAAATGCTCTTTAAAGGGGTTATCCCACCTTGAACGTTGGGGACATATCATTAGGATATGCCCCCAATGTCTATCCTTAGAACAGAGCCCACAGAGTAGCCTCTGCTATTTCTGAAAGCCCCATAGAAGAGAATGGAGCAGTAGTTGTGCATGCTCACTCGGCTATTTTCGGAAGTTCCATTGAAATGAATTGGACAAACTCACCGCACAAGCTCCATTCACTTCTATGGGGCTTACGGAAATAGCCCAGCCAGCACTCTGCTATTTTTATCATCTTTTGACCCTGGCCGCCCCACCGATGAGCAGACTGAAGGGGCTGTGGTGCTCCAGGTGGTGCTGCGCCCCCTTCATTACATTTGGTATTGGCTGCTCCTGTTATTACAGCTCAGTCGCGTTCACTTGAAGGGGGCCAAGCAGCAGAGACGTCTAAGGCCCAGGTAACAACACACGCTGATGACCAAAGATCGCAGTGTAGAGCAGCCTGAATGGTAACGAATGGAAGTGAATGGGATCGCGTTGCGATCTGCAAGTTACTGTGATCCCAAATGTCGAAAGAAATCCAAAGGAGGAACAATATGGCTTTCATTACGTGTGATTCAGGCTGTGCTACACTTGGATTATTGGTTGTGTCATGATCAAAATCTTCATGTCGCCCCAGCCTAATACTGGGCACAGCCACTACTACAAGTACAGAGGCGGTGACTGGTAGATAAGTAAGGGCAGAGATTACTGAGTGCAGCTCGGATTGTAAGGAGTATTATGTGATTTCTCCCCAGATTCTGGTCCATTGAGCGCTCTCATTCTCCTGGCTCTGCTTCCAGTTTTACTTCTCAAGTGATCGACAAGAGACTGATGACCGAGGTAAGTTGTAAGAATGACACCGACAGTCACACATCTCCACCTCTTCTCCAGGACTGTGGAAGGCCATCGGGGAATCTCCATGTTCCTGGGAAGTCGGGGTCCAGATGTGAGCAGTGTGTGCAGAACCCAGATAAACAGGAGCCGAATTAGATAATACTGAGCCCCATGGCAAAGATTGGAAAAGCCCCTATTAAATATAGGGATCCCATTCTGTTACAGGCTCAACCTCCTCAGTGTAGATCCCTAGGCTGTAAAAACCTACTTAAAGGGTTAATAAATATAATAGATAAATAAATAGATAGATAGATAGATAGATAGATAGATAGATAGATAGATAGATAGATAGATAGATCTCATGTGTAAAGAACCTTTTAATAACATTTTCTGACCAAGTCACTATTTCTTTTATTTTTAGGCTATTAAATGGCGTTTCCTACATTCTTATGACAATACTGTATTGTCTCTTCTCGGATCACCTCAAGAAAATCCCATCCAAAGTAATAAAGACACAGATATGAGGAGGATCAAACTGCAACAAGCCCTTAATACAGGACTCCCTGCTCCTGATGATGGAAAACACTGCTTGTCCACAGCGGTATCTCTAGACTATCCATGATACGTCCGCACTTCTCCTCCACAGACAGGACCTCTTCTTCCTATAGAATAAAACTTCCACAGCAGGTTTATCACAGCTCAGGACACGACCCCTGATGAAGCTGTAAAAGGTGAAACCTGGTATGAGGTGATCTTCTGGGGGCCGTACTGATGTGTTATGGAACAAGGCAATGATTTGTACATATTTAAAGGGGTTATCCAAGAATAAGATAGACCTCCCAAAGTGGCTGACACACAGTGGAGATCATACTTACTGGTTCCCGCAGTTGGGTTTGGTGACTGATGCTTCAGGGATGGCTTTTCCTCTCCCTGCTGGGATCAACATCCGTCAATGGGGGGACACGTGACTGCTGCAGCCAATCATAGTCCAGGGTGGTGACCTGCTTCCCTCAAATCACGTGACCATTTTCTGACGGATGTTGATCTCAGCGCACAGGGAGAAGAATAGACAGCTGGGAGCATCAGACACCAAACCCCATGGTGGAGGCCAGTAAGTATGATCTACTCTATTGGTCTGTCTTATTCTTGAATAACCCCTTTAATTGAAATACAGATGCTATCCAGAAGCCCTTGGTATCCTGCTCTCCCGAGTGTCGGCTGTCTTCTGATATGATGTGACTAATGGAACACTTTAAAAGCTGAGAGGATCTGTGTCTAGAGAAAGAACCTGCTGTGAAAGTTTTATGTTCTAGGAAGGAGTCAGCCCTGTCTTTGGAGGCCCTAATGCAAGACAAGGAGAAGTGTGAACATGCTTTTTTTTATTTTGATTTTAAGTGATTTTTCAGCTTCGGAATATTGTTTCTCAATTTAAAGGTGTTGGCCAATATCTTGATATTGATGACTTGATCAATATTGATACTTGATCAATATCTAATCGGTGGCGGTCGGTGGGGGTCGGTGGGGGTCAGACTCTCAGCCCGCCTACTGATCAGCTGTTTGAAGAGGCTGCAGGACTCTTTACAGCATACCAATCACAGCCCTGCACTTTGTATAGTGGTTGTGCTTGGTATTACAGCCCTATTCTGGTCTATTCTCTTCTATTGCACTAAGCTGCACATAAGTCTTAAAGAGGACCTTTCATGACTTTAAAAAAATGAATCTGCACTATCTACCTGATAGTGCGTCCCCCACTGATGCCAGCAGCGTTGTTTTCTTAGCAAATTGTCCCCCGGTGGCTTCACACGGGCCCCCCGTTCTTCGGTCCGGCTTTATGCTAATTAGAAGCATCGGAACAGGGAGGAGGAGACTCCCTGTTCCTAAATGGGCGTTGCTTCTGCCCTGCTGTGAGCGCTGTCCAATCAGAGCGGACCGCTCACAGCAGGGTTGAACTCCTTCGGCCCTGCTGTGAGCGGTCCGCTCTGATTGGACAGCGCTCACAGCAGGGCAGAAGCAATGCCCATTGAGGAACAGGGAGTCTCCTCCTCCCTGTTCCGATGCCTTCTAATTAGCATAAAAGCCGACCGAAGAACGGGGGGCCCGTGTGAAGCCACCGGGGGACAATTTGCTAAGAAAACAACGCTGCTGGCATCAGTGGGGGACGCACTATCAGGTAGATAGTGCAGATTCATTTTTTAAAAGTCGTGAAAGGTCCTCTTTAAGACCAGCGCTAAAGGTATCTCTACATTTCTATCAGTATTGAAAAAGTAGACCTTCCTATTCAGGTGTGGAGATCACAAACATAAGCTCTTAAACAGGGAGGCCCTTTGGTTAAAGGGCATCTGTCAGCAGTTTTGTACCAATGACACTGGCTGACCTGTTGCATGTCCGTTTGGCAGCAGAAGGCATCTGTGTTGGTCCCATGCTCATATGTGCCCGCATTATATATGCAAATGAGCCACTTTGATTGAACATCATCACGTCTGGCCATAGAAATAAAATCTGCTGACAGATGCCCTATAGGCTGCACATAAGACCTTGTTTTACATTTTGTCTTATACTCTGAATATTTACATCTATACTGTTAGTATTCCAATTGTGATGTTGTGCAAATCGTGTCTTATTGTTACAGTGGTTGATGTACTTGTGCTGTAATCAGCTGCCATGCCCGCATGTAACTTGTGCGCTTACATTTGATTAGTTATGTTTAACTTATGTTTTAGAATTATTCAATTCTTAAGCTATGATGAAGACCCCACTTGAGGGTTGAAACACGTAAGCTTTGTCTATGTCAGATTTTACCTGAAAATAAAGCCTGTTTTTACATGAAGACACCTTACCTACATTTGTTGCTGTACTAGAGTGCTGGCCTGCAGTGCATGTGGGATATACACAGGTAATGTGGATTGGGGTTGACTACTGTCAGGAGTCGGACCTTCACAAATTAGATATTGTATAAGGCTGTAGCAGGACAGACACAGACAGTGAGCTCTGACCTAGAACCCAGCCCACTTTCCCTAGCTACTTGCAGCATAAGCCCTAGGAAGCTAGACCGCAACTGGTCGACAGCCCCTGCGCTACTTACGTGCAGAGACACACAAAACACCAAGAGACAAAACAACACTAAAACAGGATCGTAATAAATGGGTCACAGTCAGACAAGCTATGCAGTACCAACCAAGAGACAGAGAGGGTCAGAAGATAAGCCTTGGTCAGAGGAACGAGCAATCCAATAAGCACAGGAACACAGCACAGCTTAGTGAGTCAGAGACTATCACTGCCACTGGTGTATGGCCAGGAAGGGGCTTAAATAGAGCACTTAAAGGTCAAGACTTTGCATTCCTTTAGGCCTCTTTCACATGGTCAGTATTTGGTCATATTTGCATCAGTATTTGTTCAGTATCTGTAAGCCAAAGCCAGGAAAAGATGCAAATTTTCCATCATATTTTATCTCTTTAGGTTCCACTCCTGCTTTTGGCTTACAAATACTGATCAAATACTGATGCAAAATACAGAACAAATACTGACCATGTTGAAAGATGCCTTATGGATGCTCAAAATCCATTTTTTTTCTGTTCTTCGACAGTTCAGGAGAATGTAAAAATAAAAATGGTGCACTCCGTTGTTCTTCCGTGGGGGTTTCGTTCCTATGTTCCGCCCTGACCTTCCAGGGTTGCGGATTTGCAGATCGTAAAATACATACAGTATGGTCGTGTGCATGAGCCCTAAGAAAAGTGCCTCACTGAATACATGCTGCTTAGAAGCGATATACACCCCTAGAGAAATGACGACAGAGCTTCCTTGCAGCCTAGAGGAGGGGTACGTTCCCTGCCTGAGCTGTGGAAATTGTAGTGCTATAGTTAAAGGTGACACTATAGTGCATCTGTAACACCCTATAGTGGTGTTACCACTCTTTCTCCCTGCTTCTATCTGTGTCTGCTAACACTATGTCATTCTATGCATTCTTATTCCTGATCCTGCAAAAAATGTGTATATCTCCATAATGTTATGCAACTGTTTGTTACTATGTAATGTGCCTGGTGTACCAGCAGGTGGCAGCAAAACAAAGGCAGAGCTACTGTACACTTTACTCAGAATGGATCCTTTTATTCCATTCTGACACTCCCTTCTGGAGAGAAGTGAACTGTTCCCACTTCCTGCAGCAAGGGTGGAGTCCTAGTTAGAACTAGTCTAGCTTATCCCCTGCTAGGGGAGGGGTATGCAGGGCACGTCTTTTCTGGACGTGCCCCTGCCAGCCAGAGCATCTTCAGCTCAGGTGGCCAGAAAGACAGAGGTACAGAGCCTTAGCAGCCAGGAGGAAGTTTACCAGGCACAATTTGAGTCCTACTAAGAAGGAAATTGCAGCATTGGAAGAAATCCAAGTTTACAGCTTGTCAGCACAGAAGTGAGCTACAGAGAATTAGAGCAGAGGATTTTGCCTGCCAAATATTTATAAGCTAAAACCTACTGGAAGCCAAGATAAAGCCAGAAGTATGTTATTTGGGATGGCCCGCTGCACATCCCACACAGGGAGACAGGATACAGATTAAAGATTTGTAACATTTGAGACACATAGCGTCATATACTGCTTGAAATGCCCATGCGTTAAGATTTATGTTGGGCAAAAGTCTCAAACTATAAGGATCAGAACATAAGTCCAGCATTAGGAGGGAACCGAGAAGGGAGAGTAAGGCTACTTTCACAATAGCATTAATATTTTTTGGTATTGAGATCCGTCATAAGGTCTCAGTACAGGAAAAAAACGCTTCAGTTTTGTCCCCATTCATTGTGAATGGGGACAAAAACGTAACTGAACAGAACCGAGTGCTCCAAAATGTATTCCGTTCCGTTCTCATACCGGAGAACATGCTGCGGGTTTGTTTTCCGTCCTGGGAGGGCAAGACGGATCATCATGACCCACAATGCAAGTCAATAGGGAAGGATCTCCAACACAATAGAAAATGGATCCGTCCCTGATTGACTTTCAATGGAGTTCATGACGGATCCGTCGTGGGTATGTTAAAAATAATACAACCGGATCTGTTCATAACGGATGCAGACGGTTGTATTATCAGTAACGAAAGCGTTTTTGCTGAACCCTGCCGGAACCAGCAAAAACGCTAGTGTGAAAGTAGCCTTAGGTGGATACAGTGGAGGTGAAAAAACAAGGCAAAACTGCTGTTGCCCGACATTTTTATGATGTCAGATCTCAAGTGGCGAGTAGGGATGAGCGAATTGACTTCGGATGAAACATTCAATGGGGGTCCGACACCCGGGACCACCGCCGTTCAGCTGTTTGAGAAGGTACCGGAGCTCCTGTGTGCACCGCGGCCTTCTCGCAGCTTACTAAGCACAGTGCCATACATTGTACAGAGGCTGTGCTTGGTATCGTGCCCAGCCCCATTCACTTGAATGGGGCTGAGCCGCTCTTAGGCCACATGACCGATGAACATGACGTCACTGGCCTAGGAAAAGCTAAGAGAAGGCCGCGGCGCTCACGGGAGCACCGGTGCCTTCTCATACAGCGGATCAGATACTGATAGGATAGGTCATCAATAGAAAACCCCTTTAAACCTAACACTGTTGTCTAGGAAAGCTGCTCCAGTTTTCCCACTACAACCTCCTACTGGAATGACTTTAAAAGGTCTCAATGATAAATCTAGAGTGAAACCCATTAACATAGCTAACCACGCCCACTTTCCATACATTGTTCACGGGAACGTCTTAGGCAATCTTTTTAATTTCATGTTATGCTGTAATTTAGGACAAGTCAAATTGGTTGATAGGTTCTCCCCATGTGCCAGGGGATGCAGTCGACCTAAGAATCAAAGACCCAGACACTTTGTTGGCTAAAAGCTTTTCTGCTGGGCAACGCCATAGAGCCAATTTCATTAGTTGTACATTGGGGGTCTAACCCCCCCCCTCCCCTTAGACATCAATTTTAATATGTCCAATCAGAAGCATTTATAAAAGCAATCAACACCGTATTTCATAATGTCTCAGTGTCTGAGTAGTTCCCTATTTGCCGTGTCTAAGTTCCTTATAAATGTTACAAAACAAGCAGGAAACAGAACCAAAAATTCAAGCTCTTCATAGATGTCATATTAGCCTAAGACATTTAAATATAAGACCTAAAAATTGAGAATACATGACAATTAAAGTGATTATCCAACCCTTATAATGACCCCCCAATAATGCCCAGGCCCTTCGTATAGGTTATACTTACCCTGCTTCCCGACACCTGTGTCGCTCCTGCTCCCCGCACGGCCACCACTGCATCGCGATACTAGGGAGGCTGGTTCCTGTTGTGGCTTGCTATTGGCTGCTCCCAATGCAGTGTGGGGAGCAGGAGCAACGCGGGTGCCGGGGAGCTGGGTAAGTATAACCTATATGAAGGCCTCTTTTTTAACAAAATATGTTTCAGTACTTGCTGTGCGTAATGGAACACCTTTTTTTTCTCAGACTCAAGTCCCAGGGATGATTAGCTAAGGTGCAGACTCCTGAGTGGTGAGGTGGCAGCCATCTGTATCACATACTACATACACATTATGGCAAACCTCCCAACCGTCCAGGATCCAGCGGGACAGTCCTGGATTGCAGTGGCTTTCCCGGTACGGGGGAGGTATGTCCCGGTCTCTGGCAGCTGTCTCTGCGTCCATAGGACGCAGAGACAGTTGCCTGTTACATGAAGAAGCAGACAGGCCAAAATCGGCTGCCTTCTTCTTACATCCTCCCGTCCCCCCTGCAGCTCTCCTACCTCCTGCAGCTCTCTGTAGCTCTTCTCTGGGTGGGGGGTGGGGCCAGCTGACAGACTTGGCTCCGCCCCCTCCAGACAAGAGAACCCGATGTCCTGCTGGTGATGCTGCTGCTAGGAAGAAGGCAAGTATAAGGTTTTTATTTTTTTTTACTTTCTGAGAGGGGCACAATGTGGGCACATTACTGGGGGCACAACATATTACTGGGGGGCACAATGTGGGCATATCACAGGGGGGCACAATGTGGGGCAAATTACAGTGGGGCACAATGTGGGCATATTACAGTGGGGCACAATGTGGGCATATTACAAGAGAGCACAATGTGGGCATATTACTGGGGGGCACAGCTGGTCCATATTCCTGGGGGCACAGCTGGTCATATTAACTGGGGGCACATAACTGGGCATATTACTGGGGCTCAGCTGGGTATATGACTGGGGGCACATAACAGGGCATATGACTGGGGGCACATAACAGGGCATATAACTGGTAGCACATAACAGGGCATATTACTGGGGGGCACAGCTAGGCATATTAATGAGGGCACATAACTGGGGAATATTTACTATGTGGAGCAGTAAGGGGACTGGGTGGAATTAGGTGTACAGTGGGCAGAGTTAGGGGCATGGCCTAGTGCGCGAAAAAATTTGCCACAATGTGTGGCATTATGGAGGTATGCATTATGGTGATCGTGTGAAGTCCAGCTTCAGAAACCCCCAACAATCGGTTGTACATATCTTAATATTTTTGATCTTTCATTTGCTTGGCTTTAGTAGTGATGTTTTAATAAAATTATGCTTTATCTGTAGTAAGGTCATGGGAGGAGGATTACTAGGCGATGTATCTAGTGAGAAATCTAATTCAAGTTCCTTACATTTTAGGCTCTCAACCTAGGGGACCACTGAGGTACACACCATGACTCTAGGTGTTACTCACACCTTTTAATTGGTCATCATGGCGTATACTGTTGGTGCACATTGATGCAATGTATTGGAGCAAGGACTTCTTGGATGATAGGGAATTTTGAGGGACACAGGTCTATATCATAGGTTGTTAATCCACATGTACCACATAGAGTAAATGTCATATTTCTAGGGGGTACTTTAACTGGGAGGACTTTTTCATGCACTTCATTTGAATTTTGTGTACTTCACTTATAAAACACAGCCCTACATGATGGATAAGGTGGTGGTGGCTAGGTAAAGTTATATACAGCCATACCATTGCTTGGGTAGTGATAGACCCCATTGCGGTTCCTCTTTGACTCTTGTCAAGAAAACACTATACTTGAGCATACAAAACAGTGCCAAAGGCAGCATTACATAGTATGGTTAAAAAAACATATGTATATCCACTAAGTTCAACCAGAGGAGGGGAAAGGATATGATATATGATATTATGTACTGAACAATGTATCTAAGTCTATCAGGTATGATACTGTCTACTGAGCCATGTATATAGGGCCTATCATGTGTGATACTGTCTGCTGAGCTTTGCACCTAAGTCCATAATGTGTTATACTTTCTGCTGAGCTGTGTATCTAATCCTATCATATGTGATACTGTCTACTGAGCCATGTACCTAATCCCATCATGTGTGATACTGATACTGTCTTCTGAGCCAAGTGCCAAAATGTATTATGTGTGATGTCTGCTGAGCTGAGTATCTAATCCTCTCATGTGTGATACTGTATCAAGCTGCGTATCTGTCATTTATGACACTGACTGCTGAGCCATGGGTCTAATTCTATCATATGTGATACCATCTGTTGAGCTGGGAATCTAATCATAGAATAGGCAACACTGCATGTTAAGCCATGTTTCCAGTTCTATAATGTTCGATTCTGTCTGCTGAGCTATGTATCTAAGTCTTTCCTGTGTGATACTGTCTGCTGGGCCATATGTCTAATCCTGTCATATGCGACTCTACTGGCTGAACAGTGTATCTAATCCTCAGAATGCATCTCAGCTTTTAACTGAACTAAAAAAAGATATCTAGGGGAGTTTCTCATTGTGAGTTATCTTTCAAAATATGACTTAGATGGCATCTAACATCTGGCAATACTTCTAAGGCCTCCTGTATCCGTTTTGCGGTCTGCAAATAGTGGAATCTGAAAATAAGGTTGCAGTCCATATGCATCACCCAGTTTTCGCAGGGCCTATTGTAAAGAAGGGACCTAAACCTTTGGTAAAAGCACGATCATGCAGTAGCTTGTTTCAGCCTGTGCCTATTAGCTCCTCTTACAACACAGTGCGGTACTACATGTCATGTACTGCCCTCTGTCTCTGCGAGGATGAACTGCTGCTTTGGATGTCGGGTGAGGGCAGCTCCATTTTATTTTTCAGGTACACTGGGGAGATTTATCAAAACTAGTGTAAAGGAAAATTGGCTTAGTTGTCCCTAGCAACCAATCAGATTCCATCTTTCATTTTCCAAAGGAGCTCTGAGAAATGAAAGACGGAATCGTATTGGTTGCTATGGGCGACTAACCCAGTTTTCCTTTACACCAGTTTTGATAAATCCCCCCTACTGTGTGCTATACAGGAACCTGTCCTCATCATAGAAAGTGATTTAGGGCAATTTCTGATTGTTATATGTACGCACTTCCCTTATCTCTCTTAATTGTCTGCCTATTTTTCTTAACATTTCATTTTCTCTTATCTTGGGGTGATAATTTGGGGCTTCGGATCCAATTACTAATTGTACATTTTTGGGGGGTGTTTGCCCATAGCGACCAATCACATTCCACCTTTCATTTTTCAAAGGAGCGCTGAGAAAATGAAAAATGGAATCTGATTGGTTGCTATGGGCAACTAAGCCTGTTTTAATTTGCACCAGTTTTGATAAATCTCCCCCTAAACATATGAAAATAGAGGTATAAAAGTATATTTAAAAACTTAAAAAGTATATCTATCCTGTCATGTTTAATACTGCCTGTTGAGCGCTGTATCTAAGCCTATCATGTATGATACTTTCTGTTGAGCTGGGTATCTATGTATGTGAGAAGGATCAGCTTATCTAAGAAAGGGGTACAGACTACTAGGGCCACGTGGCACCAACAACGGGCAGAACAGTTATGAAGAGGATACAGTAGAAGACACAGACAGTCAATACCGTGGATCATCAATGAAATCTGAAGACATGTCCTGCAGGCGGCCATGATGACATCACTTCATGTTCGCTATTTTAAATAAGTTGTACAGGATTAGAAAACCATGGTTGCTTCCTTCCAGAAACAGCGCCGCACTGTGGGTTGAGTTTGGTATTGCAGCTCAGGTCCATTAAAGTGAACAAGGCTGAGCTGGAATTCCTCACACCACCTATGGTGCTGTTTTTGGAAGGAAGCGGCCATGTCTCAATAATCCTGGACAACCGATAAAAGGCCACAGAGTTGACTATTACAATTAATAGAATTAGGAAGTGTCATAACCTTACAATTTCCAGAACACTTTTTAATAGACTTTGAAGGATAAGTCTGTTGGGTTCTTCTGTCAGTAGATCACGTTCTGGACCAGATCACCAAGTCAGATCTGACAAAGGCAAATGATGGACTGTGGAAAGAAAACCCTGATTTTCCTTACTCTCTGGACACTTGGTAAGAGAAAATTGAAATTGATGATGATGAGAGTGATGTGAGAGTTGAAGCACTTTGAGATGTCTCCATGATGTGTCTGCAGGGCAAATTTTTGTTCTTTAGAGGAATAGCTTTAGTTAGATTACATTTTCAATAGCTCTGGAGACATCTCCTACCAAGAGATGGTCCAAAAATTAGTTCCAAAATGAAAAATGCAAAAAGTCGCAAAATCCTATTATGCGAGAATTCTGGAGTAAAGGCATGATAAATCAGGACCACTGTGTTGTTGAAACAGAATACATCAATCATGCTCCTTCCTTTGAGTTTGGTAATTTAATACATCGTTTATGGAATTTTGCAACGGGCAATCTTGCGTCATTTCACTGATTTCAAAACAATGAGCAAATCAATGTTTTACTTCTTCTTGTTTCCTTCTTTTCTGGCGAGCTTTCTTCAAACCAATTGGAGCACTTCTTGCGTGAACTCACAGAAAAAAGGGATAAAAAACATCCTGCATGATGTGATAACAATGATTGCGGATGTCAGTGGCTACATATATCAAAATAAATCACAGAAAAAGAATATTAATGCACGAAAAATAGATGCAAACAATATATACTGTATAAACTAAGCCCTCATTCTGATATGATAAAATCTGAGACTCTTAGCCAATATATTTTGATCAAAACACATCTGTGCCCACCTACCCAGTGTCACGGTGGTCTCAGGTCAGGCAGGTCCTACGCTAAACCTAACCATGCCAGTGGGCATCTATATCTAGGAGCGTGGATGTTGCACATATAGGCGTGCTGCTCCCAGTGACCTCTAAGTGCATACAGCAACCAATGAGAGGAGGAGCAAACACACCTATATGTACCACACAATCAAGACGCTCAGTTTCGTGCATTAATATTCTTTTTCTGTGATTTATTTTGATATATGTAGCCACTGACATCTGCAATCATTGTTATCACATCATGCAGGATGTTTTTTATCCTTTTTTTTCCTGTGAGTTTTGCTTAGTTTATAACATATACCTGAGGGAGTGGCACCTTCAGTGTGAATGCGATCCTAGTCTATCTTGAGTAGCATTCTTGTGCACTTTTGCCCTTCTTGCGTGGCTTTATTCCACAGTCTATATGGTTTTATTCAATATGACATATTTGTTTCGCCATCTGCATGATAACAATGGATTCTTCAAACCTGAAGATCAAACACAGGTAATTGATTATGAGACTCTAAACTTGCAGATTGTGTGAAGTCCAGCTTCAGAAACCGCCAACAATCAGTTGTACATGTCTTAATATTTTTTGATCCTTCATTTTCTTGGCTTGTCTAGTGATGGTTTAATGGAATTCTTCTACATTTATTATGCTATTTTTATCTGTAGTAAGGTCAGGGGAGAAGGATAACTAGGTGACATGTCTACTGACAATTACAGTGTGAAATCTAATTCAAGCTCCTTACATTTTAGGCTCTCAACCTAGGGGACAACTGAAGTACACACTATGACTCTAGGTGGTATGCACACAATGTTATGCTTTTAATTGGTCAGCATGGTGTAATTTTATAGTGTTGGGGCACTTTGATGTCATTTATTGGAGCAGAAACTACTTGGATGATGAGGAATGTTGAGGGACATTGGTCTAGATTACAGTTTCTTAATCCACATGTACTGTACTGCTTGGGTAGTGGTAGACCCCATTGCGGTTCCTCTTTGACTCTTATCAAGTAAACACTATACTTGAGTCTGAGGCACGTCTTCTGCAAAGCCAAGAGTCTATGAGGAAAAACAGTGCCAAAGGAACCATAACATAGTATGGTTTAAAAATAACATATGTCCTTCAAGTTCAACCAGAGGAGAGAAAAGGATATGGATAAAGGGAATGGGTATGGGTAAATTTTAAAAATTTGTTTCCCACTATTGATGCGGAAAAAGCTAAGAAAAGCCAAATGGCATAGATCAAGCTGTCCTAAAAGGAACATATCTTCTAGATCCCAATCAGATCATCAATCATACAAGAATCCTAGACGTTTTCATAGGCTTTAATGTCACTTAGTTCTCACTTGAGGACATCGCCTGTTCCAGGTGTGACCAGCTGCTGAGGTGTTTAGTCTTCTATTTCACCTGTTTACTTTAAAGACGCCTTCTTGTCTTTGGAAACTGCACCTTTTTTCCTTCAAACGGAGGCACTACACCCTTGCTTTCTTTCTTGCTCCAGAAGTTATAGCACAGGGCTCACCATCTTGTTACAACCATATGGATTGGGCACCGATTTGGAAATTGCTCTTGTGTGATCACTTCCAATAAATGTGCTTGGATTTCTTGTCCTACTGGTATTAGTGTTTCTCAACATCATCTCCTGCAGGGAACGTCAGGCAATAAGATGCAAATACTGTGAGGAGGAAGTATTCTGGGCAACAGATTTATAAGGACTGGAGATCATGTAGCCATCTTTACACTGCATCTGGACATCAAGGTAATGCTCTGTGTGTGAATGGTAGTCAACAAATATCTCCTAGACGTCACTCATTGCTCTTCATAGTACTGAGGCTGTACTTCTGATGCTGTACTTGTCTCCAGCTATCGCTGGCATACCTGTGCAGTATTTGTCCAAAATTTGCAAATTTAAATATAGGTGTTGAACCTAAGACAGGATGAAATATCCATATGTACCAGAATAAATGTCTGGTTGGGCTCTTCCTATAGATTATAACAGAGAGAGCTGGAAGAGAACAGCACTGGTGGTAGAGTGTAATAGAAAATCACTAATAGATATTACTAAATGTTATCTGGATAGGAGTGACATATATCACACTCGCCGGCAGTTATATATAGTGTACGGTCTCTTCTGCTGTGGGGTAGGTGTTCTCATAACATATGGAAATATTATAAAATATATGTATTAGTCAGTGTATCTAAGTCAGTATCTAAGTCAGTGGTTTCATCTAAGTATCTAAAGTCAGTGTATCTAAGTCTACACTGGTAAACTTATGGGGTTGTGGGGAGGAACACTATGGGGAAATCAACAGGGGGCACTATATAGGGGCATTTTATACTGGCACAAATTAAAGGGGTTCTCCGAGTTATAAATATTGATGACCTATCCTCAGGATAGTCATCAATATCAGATCGGAGGGGTCCGACACCCGGCACCCCCGCCGATCAGCTGTTTGAGAGGAGGCACGCGCCGCATCAGCGCTGCCTCCTCTTCACTGTTTACATGCCTGGCCGACTCAGGGTAGTGGTGAGTAGGTGTAATTACACCTACCGCCCCATTCATTTCTATGATAGAATCGCTTCCATAGACTTGTATGGGAGCGATTCTTCCCATAGAAATGAATGGGGCAGTTAGGTGTAATTACACCTACTCACCACTACCCCGAGTTGGCCAGCATGTAACAGTGAAGAGGAGGCAGCGCTGATGCGGCGCGCGCCTCCTCTTCAAACGCTGATCGCGGGGGTGCCGGGTGTCGGACCCCTGCTGATCTGATATTGATGACCTATCCTGAGGATAGGTCATCAATATTTATACTCGGAGAACCCCTTTAAAAGGGCGCTATGGGGAACGGGAAAAGAGCTCTATTGGGGCGTCTACTGGGCCACTGTATATAGTATTTTATACTGGTACAAATTATGGGGGCACTATAGGGAACGGGGGAGCACTCTGGGGGCATCTACTGGGGGCACTATATAGGAATAGGAAATCAGGTGAAGCATTCACCTTAAAAAGAGACCAGAAAACATGCGCCAACCAGTAGGAATAGTGATATTATGTATTCAGATTACTCACTTCACTGAGGGGTATGTAGCCGCCTGGATACCACGAAGGTACCCAGTAAACTACTATCCCCCCGAGCCATGTTCGCTTCCAGATGTTAGGATCCTCAATGGCGGCACAATCACAGGAGGCAGCTTCTCATTGGGTCCATTTATTAGGTAGAAATAAACTTCTCAACGCGTTTCGGGGGTATCTCAGTTAAAACCCCCTTCTTCAGGAGAACAATAGTAGATAATAAAAAGCAGGTAACTTACATCCATAAATACTGGCGGTTCCACGTGGTGAATGTGCAAACCGGAAATGACACAGTCGGAAGTCCGGTAATTGCTCGTGCGTTCCACAGTGGACCGCATACATTACATACATTAAACCAATAAAAATCGACACAAGTGTTTCATTCAATGAAGTCACAAAAGATATAGGAGAAAATCTGTGATCTGTAGTTTAAAAATATGTATATAGTAAATCTCAAGCGGCATACGCCGGAGCGGCATTGTCCGGAAGTGACGCGGTATATGCGTTCCAAGCTGGAACGCACCGCTGTTGAAGTTGGACTGAAAGCGTAAAATGGAAGCGTGTGCGTTTCAAAATGGAACGCAACGCTAGAGTGGGAGGGTGATAATGATAAAAGAAAATCGGCTAATACGTTCCACGGAGGAGCGCATCTGAAAAGTTGCGTTCCAATCTGGAACGCATGTATTGAACTTAGCCTAGCCTAATATAAAACATCTGTTTTACCCAGAAAAGGATTAAATCATAAAGGGTCCAACAGAAATAATAATAATAAATAACTGCCAATAAATAACTTATAACTAAAATTAAAACTATAATATATGACCATAGAACCTATTCTTAATATTAATACAATAGAATAGGATAGAACAAGGTTACTACAAATAAAATTAAAATTAAAATTATATATAGAATTGGATCCACTACTCAGAAGGATATATTCATTACTTAATAAAAAGTACATATATATATACATACATACATACACATACACACACACATATATATATACATATACATACACATATACACACATATAAATCAAAGATTATATGATGTGACTCCCACTCTATATGATGTATTAGGGTGAGTGAGAAGGACAAATGGCAAGATGATTAATAATTGGAGTATTCTAAGGCTTCGTTTAGGCCAAACGGAGTAAGAGTATTTAACTGGAAGATCCAGAACATTTCTTTACGGCACAAATTCTGGTATGATGTTGGAACCCATTCTAGTGGGGTAATTCGGAGTAATGTAGGATCTCCGTTGTGTTTGACCGTAAAATGTCTGGAAATACTGTGTGTACAAACCTTTCTTTTAATATTTGACCTATGTTCGTTGGTACGTTCTCTTAAACTCTGGGTGGTTCGGCCAACGTACAATAGGTGGCAAGGGCATATTATAAGATATATTACATTCTTTATACTACAATCCATATTGTTCTTTATTTGGATTGGTTTTTCTATTCCCGGTATATGAATGTATTGTTTGTTGTGTATGATGTTTTTACAACACTTGCATTTTTTATTTTTACAACTTGTTATTGAATTTTCTCCTTTTATTGTTTCTGGGTTTTTATCTCGTATAACTGAATGAATTTTGGGACAAGATGGTGCCAATAAATTCTTAAGAGTAGGAGCTCTTCTGTAGATAATATTCGGTTGTTTGGGGATAAAATCTTTTAGAAGTGGGTCCCTCAGTAGTAGATGCCAGTTTTTTTGTAGTATTCCTCTAATGTGTTTATGTTCAGTATTAAAATTGGTAACAAGACAATTCTGTTTCTTGTTGTGTGAGTTTGAGCCCATGATTGTTCTGTTGACCTTAATTTTTTTAGGAATAAGACTCCCAGATTGGCTTATTTCCTGTATACGTTTATTTGATTCTTTTATAAGTTTCTTTGGGAAACCTTTTTCTTGGAATCTAGAGTTTAAAAGTTGCAGTTGCTGTTTCAAATCACTTTCTTGGGTACAGTTCCTCCTAATACGCATCATCTGCCCAAATGGAATGTTTCTCTTCCACTTGGGATGATGACAGCTTTTATAGTCCAAGTAGCTGTTGGAATCAACTTTTTTAAAATGAGTTTTGGTTACAATTTCAGTATTCTTGGACATTATTACTAAATCTAAGAAAATGGCTTCATTGGGATGACTCTCACAGCTAAATGATAAATTCCAGTCATTTCTATTTAAAACATCAATATACTCCTTGAGTTCTGTAGAATTACCATGCCATATAAAAATAAAAATTTTATGCTGGAACACATTATGGGGGGCACTATGGGTAAGGGAGGAGGAGAACTATGGGGCATTTACTGAGGACACTATATAGGGGCATTTTATACTGGCACACTATTGGGGCACTATGAGGAAAGGAGCTCTATTGGGGCATCTACAGGGGGCAGTATATAGGGGCATTTTATACTGGCACACATTATGAGGGGTACTATGGGGAAGGTGGGAGGAGCACTATGGGAGCATTATATAGGGGCATTTTATACTGGCATATTATGGAGGCACTATCAGGAAGGGGGAGAGGAGCACTATGGGGGCATTTACTGAGGTCATTATATTGGGGTATTTATACTGGCACACATTATGGGGGCACTACAATGTACATATTATTAGGGGGAATTTTTTTGCGCTGGCTCACATTATAAGGGGGGATTTTTTGTACTAGTAGAATTATTACTACTGGGGGACTATGGGGAACATGAATACTAGTATAGGCAGTATGGGAGCATTATTACTTCTGGGGCACAGAGGGGACATGTTGGGGGCCCTGTAGGAGCACTATTACTACTAAGTGCACTCCGGCAGATAATTGTTACTATTGTTGGGACTTTCGGGAGCACAATTACTGTGGGGGGCACCCTGGCACAGTATCAGCTTAGTACAGTTATTTTTGAGGGACATTATGTTTACACTATTAGTGTCAGGGACACTATTTCCTGGGCGCAGTTAATTTAGGACAATAATTATTGAAGGGCACTATCTGCATGGTACTAGTATTGAGGGGGGTTATCTGTTTCTGCAGTATAGTATTGGGGACCACAGTGGGCACTGTATTGAGGGAGGCAGGATGAGGTTTTCAGAAAGTGGGAGGATGATCGAAAAGTCGAAACCTAAGATGTCTTTTTGTCAAACTGCAGATATGAGAGATGGTTGAAAGAAACCATCATGGCGGTCTGGTCTGAATGGAGAAGATAAAGAGAACATCTACATCAGAGAAGACATCACTGGATATAAGAGGTATGGGGTGCTGTATTACCCTGTATGTGCAACAGACCAGCCGCAGGGCTCGTGAGATATGATGGTTATTGTGTCACAGGTGTGGTGTTGCCGATGGTTACTCACGGTTTGGTGACTCCCTCGGCCGGCGTGCAGTGGATGGAGTGGGGACACTACTTCCCTCGGGGCACACTCTGTACCAGGGGCATACATAGAAATCATTGGGCCCCATAGCAAGAATCTGAATGGGGCCTCTAATCCCGCCCACTATCACGGCCCATCCCACATGCTACCCTGGCTCCTCCCATGCCACGCCCCCATTTGCCAATAAAGAAATGTATACATGAGCTACTGATTTATTTATTTATTTTTTTAAATTAAGGAGACGTTAACTGAATGGGGGCAGCCACAAGGATGGATTATACTCTATATTATAAAGCATGGTGTACGGATTATGCTGTATATTATACAGCATGGTGTACGGATTATACTGTATACTATACAGCATGGTGTACGGATTATACTGTATATTATACAGCATGGTGTACGGATTATACTGTATATTATACAGCATGGTGTACGGATTATACTGTATATTTCATGGTACAATAAATAGCATGGGGTACGATTATACTGTATATTATACAGCATGGTGTACTGATTATACTGTATATTATACAGCATGGTGTACGGATTATACTGTATACTATACAGCATGGTGTACGGATTATACTGTATACTATACAGCATGGAGTACTGATTATACTGTATATTATACAGCATGGTGTACGGATTATACTGTATACTATACAGCATGGTGTACGGATTATACTGTATACTATACAGCATTGTGTATACATTATACTGTATACTATACAGCATGGTGTACGGATTATACTGTATACTATACAGCATGGTGTACGGATTATACTGTATACTATACAGCATGGTGTACGGATTATACTGTATATTATACAGCATGGTGTACGGATTATACTGTATATTATACAGTATGGTGTATGGATTATACTGTACATTGTATAGCATGGTACAGGGATTATAATATATACTGTACAACAAATGCATGGCGGTTACACCATGCCAGACAATATAACCCCTGCGCCACGCTGTACAATATACAGTATGTACAGTGTATGCATATACCCACACACATACATACAAATTCATACACACATACATACACACACATACATACATGAAACACATAAATACTTACAGTTACTTGTCCCTTGTCCTGACGCCACTCTGGAGGGGGCTGGGCCTTGGTCTTCCTCTTTCCCCTCTTGCCGCGCTGCACAGGTCCTTCCCTGTCCAGGACCAGCAGCGCAGCATGAGGGAGGAGGCGGGGCCAGCTGGGAGCGCACAGGAGCGCTCTCAGTACGTTAGGGGGGCCTAAAAGTTGCAGCGGTGAGCGGGCCAGTAGAGGCCCGGAGCGCAGGGACGGGACACATCTTTATGATGCAGAGTAGGGGGCGGGGCCTCCCGTGCGCTCCGGGGCCCCCTGTGACGTGGGCCCCATAGCAGTGGCGTGGTCTGCCTATATGGGCGGTACGCCACTGCGCTGTACTCAGGACCCCCGCCGGATGGTGAGGCAAGGTGCCCTTGATGTTAACTTTTATAGTGTCAGTCGGCTGGGTCCTGAAATGTCGTGACGCCAGTGTCTTAAGTAGACACGAACTTTTGGAGTAGGAGTGACAAAGAGACACCTTTGTTGTAAACAATGGAACTTTACTTTTGCCTTGAGATAAGATGGTGCAAAATACAATTGTCTTCAGTAGGCAGTAGATGGTATAAATTGATGCTGTAAGAACTCCTTTTAAGGCAGTTACTTTAAGTTGCTGCTGCTTTAAATCCTGTTACTCTTAAATCTCCACTTAGTCAATCCCTTAATAAACTAGTCTTGCCTCTGGATAGTATTTAATATTTCTCTAGTATAACAATGCTTCAGGGTATGTTAAGCCCTGCACGGCAGGTATTAGTACATCTGCACCGTGACACTTTAAGAATAGTAACCTGACTGCCAGTTGGGGTTTTCAGTAGGTAATAATCACATCTTTAGCTAGTAGTTGTAGAATCAGTGTCCAGGCGCTGTGGAGCTACTCCTAGTCACTATATGTTGTGGCAAAGTCCATTAGGCCCCATTCAGACGGCTGTATTACGGGGGCCGCCCGTCGTGTGTTCCGCACGTTCGGAACACACGCCGGGTGGCCCCATTCAAAATGCCTATACTTGTCCGCATGCACGGACAAGTATAGGACATGCTTCATATGGAGACTTGGCACGAGGCTAGCTCCGTGCGGCGGCTCTCCGCGTGCCATAGAGATGAATGGGGGCGCATCTATTCCGCAATATTGCGAGATAGATACGGCCCCATTCAATACGGTCGTGTGAATGGGGCGTTAGGCTGATGAGCTCAGCATTTACCTTTGACAGGCTTGGTATCCAGGTATTGCCAAATGCTAGTGGCCTAGAAAATGGTAAGTGCTATCATGTAGCTTGACATGGCCAGTGTCCAGCAGGAATGGCGGCCTTTAGGGTGACTTTCTCCTCCTGCACATTTCTTAAGTTGCTTGTAAGGTAAGGAGTTCCCGAGGAGCTGTCTGCTCTCCTCACTCCATGATGTTCTTTCTCACACTCTACTACCTCTCTATATCACCTCTAACCATAGAGGGTGTCTATATATGTTACGTGTCAGCACCATCTAGTGGTGAAAATGATTATTACAGCCTAGGAGGTTCTTACAACACATATCAGAACTTTGACAATAGATTACAATGACATGACTATCAAGAGTGACATGGCTATATAAAATACAGTTTGTAGTGTCCCTTTTACACACATGACACCATTATGTGGGACACTGCATATTTTTTGTAGTGATATGCGTAATGTTAGGAGGGAAGGGGTTACGTGAGAATTTGGTATAGGGATTGGGGAGGGGCAGGGTCCCGTTTCAATTTTTGGACCCCTGAGCCTCCTTGGTATACACAGAGGCTTATGCCTTTTGATCAAAATGTACACTTATGCCTCAGTAAGGCGGTACACATGCGCCAAGTAGCGCTGTCTTCTGCCAAGTAAGCAGGGATGAGATCAAAGCATAGCATGGATGTGCGAGCCAGATCTTTTCTATGTTTTTGGCTTTATCAAGAGCACTTTGCCTATCAAGATATCATAACTGCCTGTGGCCCTTGATAAACCATTCAAGTCAAAGGGCGGAGAAGGTCCGATATCATTAATGGAGTTTTTCTTGCCTTTTGATTAAAATGTACACTAATGCCTCAGTAGGCGGTACACATGCGCTAACTAGTGCTGTCTTCTGCTAAGTAGCAGGGATGAGATCAAAGCATAGCATGTGGATGTGCGATCCAGTTCTTTTTTCTATTTTTTTTTTTTGGCAAAGTGCTCTTGATGGTTGCAGAACTTGCTATTATGGTTAGTCCTCTCCTTTGGTTAGGGACCTGAAATCCTCCATTTCTCCTGAGACTGAGGTTCTTCTTCTGAAATATAGTTTATAAAGTTCCTATTCTTCTGCACATTTTATATTTTCTTGTTATTTCTTCAGCAGTTGGAGCCCAAAGTCTTCAAAGAATCACAAACAATCTAGAAATTTTGGTTTCTATCCCATCGACCCACATCGGAGACACACAATTTCAGATAATACAATATAATATATCAGCCAGCCACCCACTCCGGTACACAGTCCTAGCCAGGAAAAATGAAACCCAATGCATCAACTCCACCGATCCCCTCTGCACCTCCTTGATCAAAGAGCCAAAACATGATGTGTCAATGTCCTCAAGAGGAAGCAAAGGGAACAATTTTACCTATTCCGATTCGATTAATGGATCACGGCGGCTCGTAATCCGTGTTGGCTCGGAAGTCACTGTCACACGCCAGATGCTGAATGGTGAAAGTGACAGAATCACACTTATTCTAGATATTTTGTATGATACAGCCAACACAGGTCATGTCACACATGGCTCGCTGAAAACATGGAAAACATTTTGGATTATTACTTATTTTTCTACTTTTCTTGAAAATGATGGACAATCTACCCTGCCCGAGTTGGCAATAAAATATATATAGCTGTATATACAGTATATGTAATGAAGAGAGAGAATGGATGATTATATGTGAATTTTGCTAATGTTTTAATTCTAACTTGTCAGCAGAATCAACCCTATTAAACTAGGCCTACTGCCTGGTTGAGTTGACCCTGCCAATAAAAATGATATCTATCTTGTGAACATTGTTTTTTCGGGTTCCTCAAAAGAACAAAAAAAAAGTTTATTCATTTTTGGGTTTCAGTGCACTAAGGGGCGTGGCCTGACCCCTCTGTGCACTCAGCTCCTCAGTAATGGCCACACCTCCTCGGTGCACTGAAGCCCTCGCTTACATAAAGAATAAAGGTTTGTTTGTTTGTTTTTTCTGAGGAACCCAACGACTAATTTTCACAAGACAGATAGCATTTTAATTAGCAGGTTCAACCCAACCAATAATAATAGGGTTGATTCTGCCAAAAGGTGGGATTTTTACAAGACGGGTATTATTTTGCAGTAGATCCTGCTGAGAAATGTGCTTTTTAAGTGCTTTTACATGACAACAAGAACTGACAGCCTGTCTTTCTGGCCAGGAACGCGACATCGGGTGCTATATAACACCCGGTGCCATGTGACCCGGCTCAGTCCTGGTCAGGGAGAGCTGCTGCAAGGAGGGACAGATAGTGTAGGGATAGAAATTGGCTAGGCAGGGCTAGTTTTTCTGTTTAAAAGACCCAAAAGTCCTTTTAAGGACTATTTTTATATCTGGTTGCAATATTTTTTTTAATTTTTTTTTTGGGGGGGGCTAAAATTGTGCAAGTTTGCCTGACCTAAACACCACCTGCGCAGCGTGTGCTGTATAATGTTTGTGTATTCCAAATACCTGACATCTGGTGTATTGTTTTCTGCTGCTAATCAAGGCGACATTACCTGCGCTGCATCTGCTGTATAACGTTTGTGCAAGGAGGGACAGATAGTGTAGGGATAGGATTTTGCTTCGCAGGGCTAGTTGTTATGTTTAAAAGACCCAAAAGTCCTTTTAAGGACTGCAATATTAACACCACCTACGCAGCGTGTGCATTATAACATTTCTGTATCCTAAATACCTGACATCCAGTGTCATTTTTTCTGCCGCTAATCAAGGCGACATTGCCTGCGCTACGTCTGCTGTATGACGTTTGAACAATCTAAATACCTGTGACATTCAGTGTAATTTTTTCTGCCGTTAGTGATGGTGATATTACCTGCGCTACGTCTGCTGTATAACGTTTGAACATCCTAAATACTTGGGAGTCCAAGATGCATCCAGACATCCTCCCCATGCTGTTCCCAAACAATTTCAGTGGTGTTTCCATCATTTTCTGACCTTTTCCTCTGAACCAGACACCCTCCCCTCTTCAGAGCAGGGATTTAGTGCTCTGGTTCTCCCATTGACTTCCATTGTGCTCAGGTGCTCGGTAGAGCACTCAAGCACCACCTAGTGTTCTTCCCGAGCACTACGGTGCTCGATCAACACTAGTCGAGACATGAACGCAGCATAGTTCTCAGATGATAGCGTGAAAGGGACCAAGATTAATTTTCGTCCATCTAAAGTTAGTCAGTTGTTCTGGACACTTCATAACCAGCCCCGAGTATTAACCTCTTACTGAAAGGCACAGTAAGTTGCCAGTCCAGCACAACACGTCTCATGTTAATGTGCACTTAGCCCCATCTTCCCCCTTTTATGCCCTCTAGAACCCTGAACATAATGCACAAAATTAGAGATGAGCGTATCAATTATACACAAATCATATCTGTTGTGAATTTCTGAAAATATTCCAAAGTCGATAAATCTGAAACCTTTGCAATTTGTCCCGCACAAATCGCTCAAAATGGGGTCTAACACTTTACAAGTCGTAGGACAGAGAAGAAGACATCTGTCCCCAGCTTGAGTCTCATAGGCACACTGGCAGTGTAGTACTGACAGTTTCAATGCAGTACAATACAGCATCACTATGTGATAGACAGGGCAGGTTCGAGACCAGGGAGCATCCACCCTCAGGATCCATCCCTGGGTTGAGGGGTAGTGGCAGGAACTGTAATAGGGATTGTCACTTCCCCTACCTCTGACCTATAGATTATCATTTATCTATTCCCTGTCCACCCCATGGTATATGTATTTATACTTCTATTTTTGAATTATTGTTTTTGATATCGATACTGATGAGAGGTGTAGGCGTTGTAGCGTGCAATTTAGCACAAAAATATTCAAGTTTATTTTAGTGTATATTAAAAGTTACGTTTTAGTTATCCAGCTTTTCTGTGAACCTGTGGATTTCTCTGAGTTGGATCTTGACTTCCCAATTGGGATATTGGTTTTTCTGTGACCTAGCTTGTGAGCCCCCCTTAGGAACTTGACTATAGTGAGTGCTATGTTCTGTGCACAGTGCCGGGGAATAGTTTGGTCTATAAATAACGGATAATAAGGTTGTAGCTGGGTATCAGCAGATGTGAAATCTGATAAAAAATGAGATTACTGTAGACGTAGATCGGCACCAGTTTGTTTTCCCTATTCACTCAAAAGGGGATAACTGATCGGAGGGGTGTGACCTCTGGGACCACAACAAATCACAAGAACATGGGAACCCGTGTCCCCCGTTTAAAAGGAGAACTGGTTGAGTATATGTGCACCACCGTTCCATTTATTCTCTTTGGGACATCTGGAGATGGTGGATTCTATAGAGATGGCAATATATAGATTGAATAGAGCAGAGGTGCACATGCTGGGCCTGTGCATTCATTGTTCTCATGACAAATGGAGGGAAATAACTTGTTCTAAGGAGAATGTCCCTTTATTGAATCACTTTTTATATACCCATAAAATTCCAACCATGATAGGCATACTATATGTTTCGCCCTATAAGACGCACCTAGGTTTTAGAGGAGGACAAAAAGAAAAAAACATTTTTCATTTGAACTCAGACCAGCAATCAGACCCCCAATGTTAATAAGACCCTAACAAGACCTCAGATCAGACCCTCAATCCTAATAGGACCCCAATCAGACCGCATATCACACCCCCAACGTTAATCAGACCTCAGCTCACAGACCCAATGTTAATAAGACAACAGATCAGACCTCATATCACACCCCCAATGTTAATAAGACACCAGTTCAGACCCATAACCAGAACTCAGATCAGATCCCAATGTGAATTACCCCCAGTCAGACCTCAGATAAGAGCCTCAATATAAATAAGACCCCCCCCTCCGCATTCAGAACTCAGGTAAGACCCCCATGCCTCAGATCAACCCTCATGCCAGAGCTAATATAATTTAAAAAATCATCTTACCTCTCCGGCTCCAGACGCAGCAGGTTCCCAGGATCCAGCTTTCTATCTTCTACCTGCTTCGTCTGTGCCATGACCCGACATGCACAGAGTGAGGTCACGCTGTGCGCAATCACTGCAGCCGACAGCAGATGGCCAGGAATTGGTGAGCACAGTGCCTAGGGAGCGTTGCATTCACCGCTTCCTGGTCCTGAGGTACTAATGAGAGCTTCCATAATGGAAGTGCTCATTAATATTCGCCCCATAAGACGCAGGGACATTTTCCCCTCACTTTGGGGGGAAAAAAGTTCACCTTATGGGGCAAAAAATACGATATATGTTCATGCAAAATTCCAGCTCTGCCATTACCACCTTCCTCTTGACCCTTCCAGAGCTTGGTCTGATCACCACAAGAAGTTCCCCAGTCTTTATTAGGTAACATTAGTTACAATACATTTCCTATAATAATCAATAAAGAGGCTCAGACACATTTTTTGCTACCTCATTTATTGACTTATTAACAGGCCAGTGGTTTTGAAATGGCCCTGATGATGGTGAACCCCCAACTCGTCCTTCAACACTCAGGAGAGGAAAAACCCCCTAGTGGAGGAAACCTCCAGGGAACCATGGCTGAAGGACTGCCCTTCCCCTGGGCAAGGGGGTAAAAACCATCATTTGAAATGAGGTAGCTAAGTCAAGTCTGGGTAATTTGTCTCATCCAGTCTTCGGAAATTCTGCTAGATGTTGAATCCAGAAAATCCGGTAAATGTCAAATCCGGTATTGGGAAAGTCCGGTGAAGTGTCACATCCAGTAATGAGGGCAGAGACCAAGCCTGGAATCTGCCTCTATACAGAAGATCATTGTCCAGTGCTGTCATGGTGGTTTCAGTTGTCTTGGCGCTCAACCCCTTGGATCTTATTGGGGGTTTTCGGGGTCCTGGGTCTTTTCTCTCAGGCCAATGGAGACACCTTCTCTGGACAACTTTAAAGACAAACGCTGAGGAAAAAAGAAGAAAGACCAATAATCATAAATCAGCTCTTTATAATATATTACTTCTCTGAAATGTTTTTGGAGCACACGAGACCTTCACAAGGCATCTACTCACCTGGAAATCTGTATAGTTCATTAGTGGATATATTATCAGGCCAACGAATCCAGTCCACTCGGCCGCCATGCCTGTCCTTGTGTAGATCTGCAGAAGACAGAATAGAGGATTAGTGCCCGGCGGTGCTCACCAGCGGCTATGGTATGGAGTGTGGTGGGAGGAGGACATGTCCACCAAGAGCTTCTTCTATATTAATGTCACATAGGACATGTGGATTACAGAAGATGGTGAAAAGTGATATGAACTCACCTCTCTGCATCGACCGGTACATATTTGGAAGAAGTCGATGGTCATACACACAGAAACTGGAAGGATATGTTAAGGCGAAGTAACAGAATTCTATTATTATAATGAGTCCTATTCTGTCATGTCTGCTCTGTGCTACAGTGAGGTCAGAGGGAGCCCATAATCTCCTTGTTGCCATAGTCCAAAATTTGCCAGAATTGTCTTGAATTTTCAGACACTACGATGGCAAATTCAGGTTGTTCCAGGCCTCAAATAGATGGCTTAGGTAACCTCCACCAATACATGGGAGTTGCTTGAATGTCCTAAATTCACCCACAGCTATAAAAGGATACAGGTCAGCAGGGTCACCATGGTCACCAAGGTTAATGCCAATCTAACGTGGCATATGCAACGACTGCTGAAGGATTTCTTATACAGGCATATAGCTTGACCTAGGTTGTAAACGGCAAAAAAGAAGAATGCCGGTCCTGCGCCGATCCTGTGGACTGTAGGACTTATCCTCATCTAGAACGAAAGCAGAGAAATAAAAGTCATCAATGTGGACGTCCTGAAGATCTGAGAATATAGAACAGCAGAGGCTACAGGTGGTGTAATTATAAGGGGGCAGTATTATATAAGAATAGTCACCAGGGGGCGTCATTGTAAGGTACGCTCTGTTGGGTTTTATAGAAAACTAATGAGCAATATGCAGTATATACCACTGAGCACCAGACAATGTATTTTCTGTGGATCAAAGACTAAAACTCTGGACATTAATTGGCTCCATTCCATATCCCCTCTATATTACCAGTCCTTAGACCTCTGTATAGAAACTTACCGAACATATGGCGGTCACAATGGTCCCAATGCAGCCAATCCATGCAAAGGCATAGAGGATTCTCTGGCAGATGATATGTCGCCTCTCTGATTGTTCAGACCGGATGATCATGAACCGGTACATGATGGAAGCGGTGCCAGCTCCTGAAATAGACAATACATGGGATCAGCCGGAGACCTCCATAGACACTTGTAATAACCTCCAGGACTCAGTGATGGCCGCCGCTCAGCAGTGAATAGTGATTAGGGAGATGACGTCATCACTGAGCGCTGGAGCCGCTGATCTCCTCATGAGTTATCTCTCTATAGGAACCTAAATCCACTTACCTAGAATGGCAGATATTATGAAGACCACTGGAAAGACCACCGATTCGGGGAATATTATGCCCGTGTCACTGATAAAGAAAGCAAAATATTGGGAGTTATTAGGACAGAAACAGCAGAATTGTCTCATGTCTTCTAATAGCAGAGGAGACTTTATTTCCTTCCTTGTAATTATCCTCCATAATATGATCTAATGTCCAGACACCGTCCAGTGCATGAAACCTCAGTCTTGATAAAGTCCCCCCAATGTGATGTTTTCTGTGCTAACAATTATGAGATGGATCTTATTAATAATCCACTAATAATAATGAATAACATTCCAGGAATAAACTGATAATAATATGGTAATAACAGTAATGATACTACAGAGGAATCCCGCCCCGTCCCCTTTTACCTGATGTAAGGATATTTTGAATGGCCTGGGATGACAGTCAAGGCAATGAGGGCACAGAGGCCCAACAGCGTCCATATGACCCAGAGGAAAGGCAAGAATGCCAAACCCCGGATCTCCATGGCGCAAAGGAAATGATTCGCTATGCGAAAACAAAGATTTGCTGAGCAAAAGCACAAGCCTATCTGTCGCTCTCTATATCCAGAGATATTCTGACCAAGGTAATGTCAAGCAGTGGATTTCCAAGTCTCAGAACTCGGTGATGTCACTAGCTTCTATGACATCACACCTGCCGCAATCTGATTGGTCCTCGCAAGATTCTTTAATTTCATTGGTTCTTCCCTCATTGTGACATCATCACACATACTTGAATCTGATTGGCCCTTAGTAGCTTGTGTGATGTCATCGGTGTTCCCATCTCCACTCATGCCTGGATCTGATTGGTCCTCAGTATTTTCAATTGTTATACGTACATTTCTGAGATGCTTTTGGCTTTTTAATTCTTCTTAATAAAAAAAAAGCTGCTTTATACGTGTGCCACCAAATCACAAGAGAATGAGTAAAGCTGGGTGGTGGACCCTGCTTTCATATCAACCCCTCTGCTCTATACAAGGAATGGAGGCACCATGAAAGGTGTCTCTATTCTGCTGATGGAGCCATGAGGGAAGATGTCACCTCTCACTGCTCTTTTCTCCTATCCATATTATTCCTGCTTGTGATTGAGGTTATACATATTTATTGGACAATTACCAATAAAGCAATCCCTTCTCGCTATGTATAAAGATGCAGTTGGCTTTCCCTTAGCTGGAGCATCAGACGTGCATTATGTCTGCAGGAGCTGGCAGTGATCTTTTTTTTCTCTTGGTTTCTCCCAGTCATATTCTCCCTTTCTACTTAGCCTTTAACTGAATATGAAGTTACAACTGCACCCTGGTTTAGCTGAAGGTTTGCCTTCCGCTAGCAGTGATTGTCCCAGCACTCCATGCTGTGTGTTCCTGTAACTTCAGACAAGGGCAGCAGATGATAGAATTGGTGAGCCCATCTCTAGTTGTGGAGGAATATCAGCGCAGACAATCTTCTTTGCTGGGACACAGCTATACAGGGTACAGAAGTAGAAGTCATGTCTGGGCCTGAGTTGGTTGAAATTTCCCTCTGCCAGCATCGGGAAGAAAGCACCAGTATTCTAAATGGTGCATGGTAGGTGGGGACCCTATTACAAATTTGGCACTGAGGCCCAGGAGCTGTACAGTATATTGTGCAGTGTGAGAGAGACGGAGACTCCCCTCACACAGGTGTGCGGCTGAAGGCAGAGTTAATCCAGAATTGTTTGCTGAATTTTGCTTTCTCCAGTTCTAAAGGCCCCTTTGGGTTTCAAACAGAACGGCATACATTTTTTGTCCTCCTCTTTTCTATGCTCCTCAGCTTTCTCTCACCTTTAGGTCCTAAACCTCTCTAAAAACAAAAGCTTAAAGGGATTCTGTCACCACATTTTTACCTAGTAAGCTATTTACACATTTGGACTCAGCTAATCATAGGGATTTAAAAAAGGTTATTGTTGTAGGTGATAGAGGAAGATTTGATGCTAAAAAAACGTTTTATAACAACTGTCAATCACTTACTGAAGGAGCCCAAGGGGATGAGCCCAGTGCCGTTGGAGCCTGGCCATGCCGATTCCGTTGGAGCCCAGGACCGCCCACCTCATCAATATTCACTTCACTGCCTCAAGCAGTGAAGCTGCGTCATGGCTTTAATCCCGCGCAGGCGCAGTACCTCTAGCAGTCTGCGCCCATGCGGTCTGCGGGCATCGGCATCAGTGGACGTTCGGCACATGCGGTTACCCGGCGGCAGATCGTGATTAGACACCATGATCTGCCGCCTGCAAATGATAATTTTTTTCAAATTTGGATTGCCCGATGATTGTTTGCTCGTTCATCTGGCAATCGGCGACAGTATTACACTGCAAGATGATCACTAAGCATTCATGCCAACACTTGAATTCGATTTAGAACAGGTCCACATTATCCATAGAGCACACAGTACAGCGGCACCAGTCATCAGCTATGGAAGCTTCTGCTACTTCCTACAGTAATCACAACCTGCTGAGTTGGTCCAAGCCACTACTCTGCACCATGGTGCACCAGAAATCTTCATAATTACTGCTTAGCGAGAGCTGCAGCAAAATCAAATCGTTGGTTCAGAATAGACATTGGGGCAACAATGATCAGTGGAGCAAAGTGGTAGGGGAAACACTGTGGGGGCCATAGGAGACATAGCTGCAAGGTGCTTTTCTATAGTGCTGCTTCTACTTCGTATTTTTGGGGATCATTTATCATGAGGGGAATAGCTGAAGTCAGTTTTGCTTGAGTCGGGGTTAGTGTAGTTTATGCCACATTTATCATATCTTTATACCTAACACTTTTTTGTCTAGGAAAGCTACTTCAGTTTTCCTATTCCACCCTCCTGCTGGAGTGAAACTGCGACTTTTCTTGCTACTTTTTAAAAAAGTTTCAATGATAAATCTGGAGTGAAACATTTTAAAACTGGAGTGAGTGGTGTAAAGAGCCAAAAAAATGGAAAAACTGTTTGCGCATGTGAGTGCAAAAAGTTCTATTTTGTGACTTTTTGGAGCCAGAATTCTGGAGTGAAGGCATGACAAACCAGGAGCGTTGTCTTATGTTGAAATAGAATACATCAACCATGTTCCTTCCTTTGAGTTTGGTAACTGAATACACCATTTACGGAAATTCTGCAACAATTTAGGCAATCTTTTTTTTATTTCAAATTATTTCCAAACAATAAGCAAATCGACTGTTTACTTCTTCTTGTTTCCTTCTTTTCTGAAACAAATTAGAGCTCTTCTTGATGTGACTTAATTCCGCAGTCTATATGGTATTATTCAAGATGAAATATTTAAAAGTAACATTTCCTTTTTTTTGCCACCTGATAGTACAGAAATTCACAACTGCATGATAAAAATGGATTCTCCAAACCTGAAGATCAAACACAGGTAATTGATTACGAGATTTAAAACTTGCAGATTGCCCCAAGTCCATCTTCAGAAATGCCCAACAATCGATTGTACGTATCTTAATATTTATTGATCTTTCATTTGCCTGGTTTTGATTGTGGTGGATTAATGGAATGATGCTATGTAGTAAGGTCATGGGATGAGGATAAGTAGTTGACGTATCTACTGCCAATTATAGTGTTCAATGTAAATTAAGTTCCCTACATTTGTGTCTCTTACAGGGGTTCTCCAGGCTTTAGATACTGATGACCTATCCTCAGGATAGGTAATCAACAGCAGATCGGCGGGGGTCCAACACCCGGCAAAAGAGAAGGGAGACGGAACGCACGCACTGTGCACACCTTCCCTTCATACAGCTGATTGGCAGAAGGCCAGGTGTTGGACCCACGCTGATCTGATATTGATGACCTATCCTGAAAATAAGGGTTGTCTCATCTCACCGTTACTAAGGTGAGATGAGACACAGTCCCAGCTACCAGTTTCAGTAGCTCCCATTACAGTGCATGAGAGCTACATGGACAGCATAGTGCAGTGGCCAGGACTGGGTTGGCCCCAGCGCTATGCTGGGTCCCCCGCACACTGCAGAGGTGTCACCATGTGTTGTTGCACTCCAGAAGGGATGGTAAGGTGTGGTGCACCCCAATGGGAAAAAAGTCCAGAAAGTCAGGGTCTGCAGTAAACCAGTGTACTTCTTTACTGGAGAAAATCAGGTGCAAAACATACAAGCGAGGCATAGGTCTTCTCCAGTCTCCTGGAAAGGCCTGAGGAAAGGCCTGAGCTAGCTGTCCCTCTCTCTCAGAAGGCTGGTACTATGGCCTAAGGCGTGAGGCCTGAGGCCCATGGTCTGTAGCTCAGTAGTCCGTTTGGCTCCTTGGTCACAGGGCTGGTGACCGTTGGTCTGTGGCTCAGCATCCCCATATCTCAGCGTCTTCTTCTGGTCAAACATGCAGACTGGCATGAGTCTCCCACTCCAAGCACTGGTCCCTAACTGCAGAACACTAGGGGCTCTGACTGCTCTCCTTATATACAGTTTCTAGCTAGACTAGAAAATTCTAGTAGGAGGGGCGGAGAAACAATTACAAAGTATTCACGCCTATCTGGCATACACTTACATTAACGCTTCAATGATACTCAATGGCAGTGACAGCAGTTTTTCCAGCCAAAAACAAGTTTCCAAACATAACAACAGCTAAAGCTAAAACTAGACATTCAAAATGACAGTTTGTCTGGTTTCCGTGGTAAACAAGTCTGGCTTTTTCCCTCCAAAACATGCTCTTCTTTAAACCCTATAGCAGTTATGGAGAATTATCAGCTACTTATTCCAAGTCCCAAAAGTCTCTCAGTATTCATTAACCTTTTCCACAGACCAAATACAGTTTAAATGAACAGGATATATATTACAACATACATCTAAAATACAGTGCAAGTTAACCCTTTCAAGTAAAATAAAGTAAGAAGTTTATAACTTTGCATAGGGAAAATAGGCAAATGTCCAGACTTCACAGTACCCCTGCTCCAGGGCTCTACAGTAGCACAGCAAGCTATGCTGTTTCCAAGTTAGTCTCTAGTCAGTACTCACACTGTCCTTATCTTGTGCTTTTAACTGGTCATCATGGTATAAGGTTATAGTGTTGGGGGCCCCTTGATGTAATTTACTGAAGCAGGGACTTATTGGATGATGAGGAATGTTAAGGGACACTGGTCTAGATCATAGGTTCATAATCCACATGTACTGCATAGAGTACATGTAGTGCCCTGGAGCAGGGATACTTTGAAATCTGGACATTTGCAAACATTTTCCCTGTTTTCCCTATGTAAAGTCATCAACTCCTTACTTGATCTCACTTTAAAGGTTTTAAATGTCTGGTTCTTTTGTTATGTCTGAAAACCTGTTTTGTCTGGAGAAACAAGCTGTGTCATTGTCATTGAATATTATTAAAGCTCTAATGCAAGTCTATGAGAGACGGAAAGTGTAACATTGTATCTGTTTGTGCTGAGTTTCTCCACTCCACCCCTCCCACTAGAAGGTTCTAGTTTAGCCAGAAATTGTATATAAAGAGAGCAGTTAGAGCATACTTGCCAACTGTCCTGAATTTGCTAGCACTGTCCATGATTTTCAAGTCCCAGCAAATTTACAGTATCCCAAGCTGAAAATAGGTGGGGCTAACACAACCCCCGTCCACAAGTGGGCGTTCCCAGGTAGGGGTCATATGTCACGATTTTACCAACAGTGATGTTGGTAAGTATGTCAGAGCCCCTAGTGTTCTGCAGTTAGGGAACAGTGATTAGAAGAGGAGACTCTGCCAGACTATTGTGTGACATCAAGAACACGCTGAGATGGGGGCACTCTGCTCACTGGTAAAAAGGAAACTGGTTTACCACAGAGCCTGACTCCTTGAATTAAATTCCCATTGGGGTGCACCACGCCTTACCATCCCTTCTGGAGAGCAACAACATGTGGTGACACCTTGACGGTGTTTGGGGACCCAGCATAGCGTTGTGGCCACCCCAAAAACTGGCCACTGCATATATGTGATATTTCTAGGAAGAACTTTAACTGGGGGGGTATTATATGTACTTCATTTGAATTTTGTGTACTTCACATATAAAACACATGATGGATAATGGGTGGCTAGATAAAGTTATATACAGCCATACCCCTGCTTGGGTAGTGGTAAACCCCATTGCGGTTCCTCTTTGAGTCTTGTCAAGAAAACACTATACTTGAGTCTTAGGCATGTCTTTTGCTGAGCCAAGAGTCTGTTTATCAGGAAAAAAACAGTGACAAACACAGCATTACATAGAATCAGAGGAGGGGAAAGGATACTGATGAAGGTATATGTAAATTTTAAAACTTTGTTTCCCCCTATTGATCCACGAAAAGATAAATAGTAATACCCAATCCCAAGTGGCAAACGATCAGGTCACCAATCCTTTACATTTCAATAGGCACTACTTGTCACGACTGGGAAACAAGGGATAGTGTGCCCTGTCTGAACCCCACCTCTTTCCCTGCCTACTTACAGTAGATGCCCTAGGCGACAAAACCGTAACTTGGAGACGGTCCCTATGCTGAGTACGTGCACAGGGTAGGGAAGGGAACACAGGGAAAGACGAACACAGACAGAACAAACACAATAGCAGAATCGTCAGCAAGCCAAGTCAAGAACAGGAGGTCACGTCAAATACCGAGGGGATTCGCAAAAGCGTAGTCAAAGTCCAAAGCCAAAATCCAATATACCAATAATCCAACAGCAAGGTCCAACACACAGCACTGATCTCAGAAGACTAATCACAGGCATCTGAGTGAGGCAGTTGCCATCTTTAAATAGCCCGCCCAGGATCATGTGATGTGGCCAGCATCACATGACCTAAGGCGGAGCAAGCTGTCCAAACAATATGTAAAGTAGCCATGTGGTGTGATCAGCACCACATGGCTAAACCCAAACAGAGAATTAACTCATGAAGTGCTGGCTGACAAGACCAGCACTTCAATTCCCTATTGCTCATCTCTAGGGGGGCGGAGAGGTCCGGCGACGTCGTGCAGAGGGAGCGCGATGCCGACCTCGCGTGACACTACTGTTATTTAGTTCTCAATTGTAGCCATCACCTGTACCAGCTGCTGAGGTGTCTTCGTCTCTGGTTCACCGCTCTTTAAGAAGCCTTGCCGCCTTCGGGAACTTTACCTTTTTTCCTTCAAACAGAGGCACTGCACACTTGTCTTTCTGGGGATTTCATTTATATATTGATATAAATTCTTAATTTCTCCCCTCCTTGCCTCTTGTCAAGGCTAAATAAATGACATTATTTTACTCTTTCCTAACTAAAGAAGATGACCTTAAAGGGGTTGTCTGGGTTCAGAGTTGAACCCGGACATACCCATATTTTCACCCAGGTAGCCTCTGCTCTGCGCTGAATCACACATGGCAAAGGCATTTTTCTGAGATCTGGTGATGTACTAGGCTCTCCATAGGGACAGCTGGGTGGAGGCTTCCGCCCAGCAGTGAGCCCAATGATGTCACCGACACTGATGGGCGGGCTTTAGTGCTGCCCTAGCCTGTAAAGCGGCTAGAACAGTGCTAAAGCCCGCCCATCAGTGTCGGTGACATATATACTGCTGGGTGGAGGCCTGCCTAGAAGTGTACAAAAGTAAACAAACAGTCTCTTGCCCCGAGCGATTCAGTGCAGGGCAAGGGAGAGCATTGGGGTATGACATACTCCAATGCTCATATCACAGGGACCCGAGGGGTGAACCCAGCTCTGAACCCGGACAACACCTTTAAATGTTGTTTTGGGATTGTATTCTTGTTTATGTTTGCTCAATGGGGTCCATCATTGTGTTACAACCGTCTGGATTCAGAACTGATTAAGAAATTGCTCTTGTGTGATCACTTCCAATAAACGTATGGGTATTACTACTGCTCAACATCCTGTCCTGATGTATCTGTACATTGAGGGGAGGGGCAAGCCTTGATTTGCAAATACTGTGTGAAGCAACAAATTTATAAGGACTGGGGATCACATAGACATTGTTACACTGCATCCGGACATCAAGGTAATGCTCTGTGTGTGAATGGTAGTCAACAAATATCTCCTAGACGTCACTCATTGCTCTTCATAGTACTGAGGCTGTACTTGTCACCATCTCTCGATGACATACCTGTGCAGTATTTATCCTAAATTTGGTAATTTAAATATAGGTGTTGAACCTAAGAAAGGATGAAATATCCATATGTACCAGAATAAATGTCCGGTTGGTTGGGCTCTTCCCATAGATTATAACAAAAAGAGGTGGAAGAGAACGGCACTGGTGAGACAATGTAAAAGAAAATCACTAAAATAGCTAATACTAAAAATGTTACCTAGATAGGAGTGACGTATATCACACTAGCCGTCAGTTATATATAATGTACAGTCTCTCCTGCTAGTGCAGTATAATGAGCAGTGTAGTGTAGTCAGTGTATCTAAGGGTGGGTTCACATCACAAAAAAACATATACGTTAAACAGATGCCTTAGACTGATGCCATACAGTGGCATCCGTTCACCATAGAGATGCATAGTAAAAAAAAATGGATACACTTTTTTACCATTATTTAAAAAAAAAAAAGAATACATTTTTTACTGGATTCTGCAGGATACCAGAACGTGGTGTGCTGCGTTTTTGTATTCTTTACGTCACGACATTGATGTGTGATACTGTCTACTGAACCATGTATCTAAAACTATAATGTGTGAAACTTTCTACTGATAAGTGTAAAAAAACAGAAGTAGAACCGTTGGACGGGTGCTGTCAGCGGGAATCAGTGAGAAGCATGGTGAAGAACGTTACTTTTATTTTTTTGTCTCCTGTTCTTTTTGTCTTACACTTTCTACTGAGCCATGTATCTAATTGTATTGTGTGTGATACTGACTGCTGCTGAGCCCATGTATCTAATTGTGTTTGTGTGTGATATGTCTGCTAAACCATGTATCTAATTGTATTATGTGTGATATGTCTGCTAAATCATGTATCTAATTGTATTATGTGTGATACTGTCTACTGAGCCATGTATCTAATTGTATTATGTGTGATACTGTCTGCTGAGCCATGTATCTAATTGTATTATGTGTGATACTGTCTACTGAGCCATGTATCTAATTGTATTATGTGTGATACTGTCTGCTGAGCCATGTATCTAATTGTATTGTGTGTGATACTGACTGCTGAGCCATGTATCTAATTGTATTATGTGTGATATGTCTGCTAAACCATGTATCTAATTGTATTATGTGTGATACTGTCTGCTAAACCATGTATCTAATTGTATTATGTGTGATAGTGTCTGCTAAGCCATGTATCTAATTGTATTATGTGTGATACTGTCTGCTAAGCCCTGTATCTAATTGTATTATGTGTGATGCTGTCTGCTGAGCCATGTATCTAATTGTATTATGTGCGATACTGTCTGCTGAGACAGTGTATCTAATGTATTTATGTGCGATACTGTCTGCTAAACCATTATCTAATTGTATTATGTGTGACACTGTCTGCTAAACCATGTATCTAATTGTATTATGTGTGATACTGTCTGCTGAGCCATGTATCTAATTGTATTATGTGTGATACTGTCTGCTGAGCCCTGTATCTAATTGTATTATGTGTGATACCTACTGAGCATGTATCTAATTGTATTATGTGTGATACTGTCTGCTGAGCCCTGTATCTAATTGTATTATGTGTGATATGTCTGCTAAACCATGTATCTAATTGTATTATGTGTGATACTGTCTGCTGAGCCCTGTATCTAATTGTATTATGTGTGATACTGTCTGCTGAGCCATGTATCTAATTGTATTATGTGCGATACTGTCTGCTGAGACATGTATCTAATTGTATTATGTGCGATACTGTCTGCTAAACCATGTATCTAATTGTATTATGTGTGATACTGTCTGCTGAGACATGTATCTAATTGTATTATGCGTGATACTGTCTGCTGAGCCCTGTATCTAATTATATTATGTGTGATACTGTCTACTGAGCCATGTATCTAATTGTATTATGTGTGATACTGTCTGCTGAGCCATGTATCTAATTGTATTATGTGTGATACAGTCTGCTGAGCCATGTATCTAATTGTATTATGTGTGATACTGTCTGCTGAGACATTTACCTAATACTACCATGTGTGCTAGGCTACTTTCACACTAGCGGCAGGGGCGTCCGTCAGGATGTTCCGGCAGGTGAACAGCCTGCCAGATCCGTGCTGCCGCTAGTGCACGTGTGCGGCCAAAACTACGCTCCATCCCTAAAAATATCTAGGGGAGTTCCTCATTGGGAGTTCTGTCGCATCTAACATATGTACTTATTTCAAAGCAAATCCAGCTTATTCAGAAAAGTGTTGAAGGGCTCGTGTGCACCAAGGCATCTACCAGTGGAGCACCTTCAATGAAGGCAGACCATGCAATTGCTATAGGACCCAGGGAGAGGGAGTTCCAGCGCTGAACTCTTTTCTCTTCATGATGTAAAAACATTGCATTTTCACTGAGCTTCCCCTAGTGGTGGCTGAAGACAGACAGCTTTATAAAGTAAGGCAATTAGGAGATTTTTCAGTGTATTTTTTCAAGCTGTCAGGCTGAAAATACACAGAAGAAGCGCCATAATTATGAAGATCTCTTCCAATTTTTTTCCAACATAGAAGCTGGATAAAAAGTGGGTAAGGTGGAGGAGACTCATTTTTATTACATTTTTTTAATTACAGTTTCTTGCCGCTTTTATACCAAAAAAAAAGTAAGATTATATGGAGCATTGCACTTTGTGTTGTCGCCCAACGTATTGGAAAACTGGGTGGGGCATGTGATCCCATGCTACATTTTGCTATGGGGGCCCCATGAGCACGGCCGCCCCCACCCCCCCCCCCCCCGAGTGACAGTACTAATGTCATACAGTATAGAGCTATAAATACAGTGCAGAGATATATAGTGTGATATAGGTAGGTAGAGTAAGACAGTATATATATGTCTACACTGTATTTATAGCTCTCTATACTGTCCTATATCACACTATATATCTCTGCACTGTATTTATAGCTTTCTATATTGAAATGTAACCTAATATAGCGCACATACTCTTACACATCCAGTGACGTCTCCTCTCATGTAGATCTTCTCTTTTCTCATCTTCTCCTCTCAGACCAGACGCCATTTTTCAGCCATTTCTCATCTCTGCAGTTTGACAAAAAAAAAATCTTAGTTTACACAGTGTCCTAAAATAACTGCGCCCAGCAAATAGTATCCTGTAATAGTGTAAACATAACGCTCCCCAGAAATAACTGCGCTGATACTGTGCCATGGTGCCCCACAGTAATAGTGCCCCCAAAGTCCCAACTAATAATTCTCTGCCAGAGTGCACTTGTTAGTAATAGTGCCCCCAACAGTACTAACAGTCCCCACTGTGCCCCAGAAGTAATAATGCTTCCAATGTGCCAGTAAGAAGTGCCCCCCAATAATGTGCCAGAAGTTCCCCCCATTGATTCCCCCCCAAAATCATAGTGTGCCAGTAAAAAGTGTCCCACCCCCATAGATGCCCCCCAAATTATGTGGCAGTAAGAAATGCCCCAGTGCCCCCATGTGCCAGTAAGAAATGCCCCAGTGCCCCCATTGCCAGTAAAAATCCCCCAGTGCCCCCCCAGTGCCAGTAAAAATGCCCCCAGTGCCCCCCATGTGCCAGTAACAATGCCCCCAGTGCCAGTAAAAGTGCCCCCAGTGCCAGTAAAAATGCCCCCAGTGCCCGCATGTGCCAGTAACAATGCCCACAATACCCCCATGTGCCAGTAAAATGCCACTATGTGCCAGTAAAAATGCCCCCAGTGCCCCCTTGTGCCAGTAAAAATGCCCCCAGTGCCAGTACAATGCTCCCATGTGCCAATAAAAATGCCCCCAGTGCCCCCTTGTGCCAGTAAAAATGCCCCCAGTGCCAGTAAAAATGCCCCCAGTGCCCCATGTGCCAGTAAAAATGGCCCAGTGCCAGTAAAAATGCTCCCATGTGCCAATAAAAATGCCCCCCAGTGCCCCCTTGTGCCAGTAAAAATGCCCCCAGTGCCCCCATGTGCCAGTAAAATGCCACTATGTGCCAGTAAAAAGCCCCCAGTGCCCCCCATGTGCCAGTAACAATGCCCCAGTGCCAGTAAAAGTGCCCCAGTGCCAGTAAAAATGCCCCCAGTGCCCGCATGTGCCAGTAACAATGCCCACAATACCCCCATGTGCCAGTAAAATGCCACTATGTGCCAGTAAAAATGCCCCCAGTGCCCCCTTGTGCCAGTAAAAATGCCCCCAGTGCCAGTACAATGCTCCCATGTGCCAATAAAAATGCCCCCAGTGCCCCCTTGTGCCAGTAAAAATGCCCCCAGTGCAGTAAAATGCCCCCAGTGCCCCCATGTGCCAGTAAAATGCCACTATGTGCCAGTAAAAATGCCCCCAGTGCCCCCTTGTGCCAGTAAAAATGCCCCCAGTGCCCCCCTTGTGCCAGTAAAAATGCCCCCAGTGCCCCCATGTGCCAGTAAAATGCCCCCATGTGCCAATAAAAATGCCCCCATAAAAAAAAATAAACACTTACTTACCTCCATGGAGCCGGCAGCGATGCGATGCAGGCCTCTTCCGGCCTGTGTCCCGCGCTGTACGGCTCAGGCGGCGCGATGACGTCATCGCGCCGCCTGAGCTGGCCTCTGATAGGCTGCAGGCCTAGGCCTGCAGCCTATCAGAGGAACGGCAGGGGAGACGCCTCTCCCTCCCCTGCCCCGCATCTCCAAAGGCAGACTATGGAGATGAGCGCTTCAACAAGGGAAGCGCTCATCTCCCTCTGCCCCACCGCCACCCCAACTGTGCGGCACTTGCAGGGCACGGCCGGGCCATTAAGGGGGCGCTCTGGCAGGGCGCTCCCTTAAGTGGCTGGGAGTGAAGCTCCCTGTGCAACCGCACGGGTCGCACACCCCAAAGGCCAGCCCTGCCCATGAGATCCGTGTTTGCCCCTGGTACCTACATACAATTATGGTGGACACGCCCTGTCTTAAAGACTTTCTGATCTTCCCTATTTAAGGCACTAAATCAATCAATGGTAACGCCCCTGTCGATCCTAGAGGCTCATTTGCATATATTAAAACATAATTTTTCTCAGCAATGCGGGCACATATGAACATGGGACCAACACAGATGCCTTCAGCTGCCAAGTGCACATGTAACAGGTCAGCCAGTGTCATAGGGACAAATCTGCTGACAGATGCCCGTTATCTGTTGGGTATATAAGTGTTAAGAGTGCCTGGCCCTGTCAATCAAAGTGGAGAGGGTTCGCCAGTTGGATGTACTCAATTAAGAGGGTTGTACAGGATTTGTGTCTGGTCTGGCAGCTCAGGTCCATTAAAGTGAATAGGGCTGAGCAGGAATACCTCACACCACCTATGGCGCTGTTTTGTGGAGGAAGCTGCCATGTCTCAATAATCCTGGACAACCCATAAATAGCCATAGGGTTCCCTAATACAATGGCTGGAATTAGGAGGTGTCATAACCTTACAATTTCCAAAACACAAGACTTTGGAGGATAAAATTGTAATGAGAAGAGCCATCACCTAATGCTATTGGGTTCTTCTGTCAGCAGATCCACTTCTGGACCAGATCAACAGGTCAAGGTTGACAAAGGCCAATGATGAACTGTGGAAAGAAAACCCTGATTTTCCTTACTCTCTGGGCACTTGGTAAGAGAAGATTGAAATTGATGATGATGATAAGTAATGTTGAGCGAACCAAAGTCTACCAAGTGGACTTCAATCCGAATTTCAGGGAAAATTCGATTCACCGTGAAGCCAAATTTCCTTGTGCTTCGCGGTAACGAATTGATTTTCCCTGAATGACATTAAAAAATTTTAAAAACTCATACTTACCTCATGCGACGGCTGCCGCCATCTTGAAGATCCTGCAGAAAATGAGATGAACGTAGCATCTGAGGGATACAACGATGGGGGCGGCATAATCGCCGTTCCCTGAAGAACTCCCGCAAAAAATTTTATTCCATGTCCTGCTAGAAATGTACATGATGTAATCTGTAGTGAATGTCATTTTCTTACCAGTGTCTGTATTTTTGACTTACATAATCCTGAAGCTTCTTATCTGTGTCATGTGACTAGGAATTAGACCCACCAACTCACACATAGACTTATGTGTGGACAGGAAGTCTAATTCTCTATGTATTCCTATGGGAGCCTCACTTTCAGTCTCATAGGAATGAATAGAGCAGTAACTGGCTTCCTGTCCTGGGTCAGTTGGAGGTCAGGGAGTTGGTCACATGACACAGCTACAATAAGAAGAGAGGTTATTACTCACAATTACATTCTCTGATAAGAAGATGACATTCACTATAGATTATATCATGCACCTTTCTAACAGGTCAGAGAATAAACATTTTTGCGGGAGTTCTTCTTTAAAAAGAAATGCGCTTTGTGACAAATTAATTCGTCACTAAGCAAATTTTTTTTGTAAAATTCGGCAAAGCAGCAGAATCTTCCAATACTTTTGGAATATTCATCTCTAATGATAAAAGTGATGTGAGATCTGAAGCACTATGAGATGTCTCCGTGATGTGCCTACAGGGCAAATTTTTGTTCCTCAGAGGAATCGCTTTAGTTAAATGACATTTTCAATAGCTCTGGAGACATAAATGGAGGAATCTCTAGAGTTATGTGAGGTCCAGGGCTGGTTCTAGCTTTGTAAGATAGAGGTTGTTATGTTCTATATGATGTCTGATTTTCATTTTACATTAATCATGAGATAACACAAATGATATCTGACCCTCTCTTCACTTTGACATAATGCCTTATCAGGGGCCATGGGCAGTTATGATGTCTTGATGGGCACAGTGCTCTTGATGGTTGCAGAACTTGCAATTATGGTTAGTCCATTCCTTTGGCTGAGGACCTGCAATCCTCCATTGAGACTGAGGTCCTTCTTCTGAAATGTGGTTCACGGAGTTCTTGTTCCTTTACAAATCTCATATTCTCTTGTTATTTCTTCCGCAGTCGGAGCCGAAAGAATCACAAACAATCTAGAAATTTTGGTTTCTGTCCCATCGACTCACATCGGAGACACAGAAATTGGGCAAGCAGTCTTCACTGTATCGGCTGGCCACCCACTCCTGTACACAGTGGTAGCCCAGAAGAATGAAACCCAATGCATCAACTCTACCGAACCCCTCTGCTCCTCCATCATCAAAGAGCCAAAGGTTGATGTGTCGGTGTCCTCAAGAGGAAGCAATGGGAACAGATTGACCTATTCCAATTCCGTTAATGGGTCACTGCAGCTCTTAATCCGTGTTGGCTCGGAAGTCACTCTCACCCCCCAGATAGTGAATGATGGAAGTGATGAAATCACGATTTTTCTAGATATTTTGTATGACAGCGCCATTACAGGTTATAGCTCATTGAGGTCAAGCAGAAAACCAACTACATTTAGCCTTAATGTTGACTTTGTCACTACTACGAGCTCGACTACCGCCACGGATAAAGAAGATAAAGGACAAGGAAATGGCCAATCTACCCTCCGTGAGTTGACATATTATTTATTTATTTTTTTAAAT
>ONZH01018191.1:0-17047 GCA_900303285.1 Rhinella marina
TGAGAGAAATCCTGGAGGAGATTGTGGGAAGAGGTGATAAGAGGAGAGAAGGAGGTCTTGTGAGAATCGGAGATTATGTGTAGGGATGTATCAGGGGGTCTGAGAAGTACGCTGAGGACAGATTGTGGTCGGGCTTGTATGTATTTACATAGTAACATAGTTTATAATGCTGAAAAATCCCTCTGTCCATCCAGTTCTCCTGTTAATCCTGCAAGTTGATCCAGAGAAAGACAAAAAACCCCAGTGAGGTAGAAGCCAATTTTCCTCACTTTAGGGGAAAAAATTCCTTCCTGACTCCAATCAGACATCAGAATAACTCCCTGGATCAACGACCCCTCTCTAGTAACTATAACCTGTAATATTATTACCCTCCAGAAATATATTTATTAGTATTTTAAACTGAATTCGCTGGATAATGGGGAGCCAGTGAAGGGATTAGCAGAAGAGTACCGGGGGGAGAGGTGGATTAGTCGGGCAGCAGAGCTGAGGATAGATTGTAGGGGGGTGAGAGTGCAAGGCCACATGGGAGGATGTTACAGTAGTCTAGGCGGGAGATGATGAGGGCATGGATAGTCTGCAGCCATTGATTGTGATAGATAGGTCTGATGGTAAGGTTGAGCAAGATGGAGGAAAGATGGTAAATTCTGTTTTATCCATGTTGAGTTTAAGAAAACGAGAGGAGAAGAAGAATTGAGCTAGTTGCTCACACGGGTGAGGGGCTGAGCAGCAGTACCTGACACAGACTGTGGACAGGGGGGCGCTGTATCTAGAATGATACTCGTGGTTCTGTCAGCTGGTGTAACAGACTGTGTATCACAGAGAACAACCACCCCCATCATACGCAGGTAATTGAAAGGCTGGGCACAGGGTCAGATTGTGCTGCCCAGTATTCTAGGAGCGATCTGTGCCCGGGGCGGTTAATAAGTGACCCCTCCGCAGATTACACTGTAACCAGATCACCCCACCCCAGATGTCCTCCAGCCACAGTCCGAGCAACAGCCAGCGCCCCGCTCCTCCGTTCACCAACAAACCAGGTAATGTGGGGGCAACACATGTACGTGAGGGTCTAATATAGGACACCTCGTATCAATGTATCAAAAAACAAAGTATGAGGAGGCCCAGAGGCCAGTCTTCAGTAAAGTGGCCCCAGAGCGGGTCCTACACTTCCCTGAGTGCTACACCCTACAGCCAGACATGGCGGAGCCCCCACCCTGAGAAGGGCGACCCTGATCCCTAGGCCCTGGGCGGTATATGGTGAGAAGTGTAGGACGCGCTCTGGGGCCACATTACTGAACACCGGCCCTTGGGATCCAATACGTTGATACAAGGGGAAAATAAACCTTAGGTTTTATTCCTACAAGAAATTAGACAACAGGCGGCCCCAGGATGATGGGGGTGATAGATGTATATGTAACACCAAGATGATGGGGGTGATAGATGTATATGTAAAACCAAGATGATGGGGGTGGTAGATAATTACATTGGGCTGATAAGGACATTAGACCTTGAGTGCAGCTGACAATGAGTAGACTGGATGTATGATAATACCGGGGTGTCAGGTGTATGATAATACTGAGGTGTCAGGTGTATGATAATACTGAGGTGTCAGGTGTATGATAATACTGGGGTGTCAGATGTATGATAATACTGGGGTGTCAGGTGTATGATAATACTGAGGTGTCAGATGTATGATAATACTGAGGTGTCAGGTGTATGATAATACTGAGGTGTCAGGTGTATGATAATACTGAGGTGTCAGGTGTATGATAATACTGGGGTGTGAGGTTTGTGATAATACTGGGGTGTCAGGTGTATGATAATACTGAAGTGTCAGGTGTATGATAATACTGAGGTGTCAGGTGTACGATAATACTGAAGTGTCAGGTGTATGATTAATACTGAGGTGTAGGTGTATGTATGATAAGACTGAGGTTGTCAGGTGTATACTGAGATGTCAAGGTGTATGATAATACTGGGTGTCAGGTGTATATAATACTGAGGTGTAGGTGTATGATAGTACTGGGTGTCATGTATAATAATACTGGGAGATGATAATACTGGGTGTGGTGTAGGTACTGGGGTTGTCAGGTGTATGAAATACAGGTGTAATGATAATACTGGGTGTCAGGAGTATGATAATATTGGGGTGTCAGGTGTATAATAATACTGGCGTGTCAGGTGTATGATAAACTGAGGTGTCAGGTGTTGATAATACTGAGGTGTCAGGTGTATGATAATACTGGGGTGTCAGTGTATGATAATACTGGAGGTGTCACTGGTGTCAGGTGTATGATAATACGGGGTGGAGGGTGTAGGTGTAGATAATACTGAGGTGTAGGTGTCAGGTGTATGAACTGGGTGTCCAGGTTATGATAATATGGGTGTCAGTGTTTGATAATAGGGGTGTCAGGTGTATGAAATACTGAGGTGTCAGGTGTATGATAATATTGGGGTGTCAGGTGTATGATAATACTGGGGTGTCAGGTGTATGATAATACTGAGGTGTCAGGTGTATGATAATACTTGGGTGTCAGGTGTATGATAATACTGGGGTGTCAGGTGTATGATAATACTGGGGTGTGAGGTGTATGATAATACTGGGGTGTCAGGTGTATGATAATACGGGGGTGTGAGGTGTGTGAATAATACCGGGTGTCAGGTGTGTGATAATACTGAGGTGTCAGGTGTATGATAATACTGGGTGTCAGGTGTAATAATACTGGGGTGTAGGTATGATAATACTGAGGTGTCAGGTGTATGATAATACTGGGGTGTAGATATGTATGATAATACTGATAATGTGGTGTAGATAATATGATAAATACTGAGGTGTCAGATGTATGATAATACTGGGGTGTCAGGTGTATGATAATACTGAGGTGTCAGGTGTATGATAATACTGAGGTGTCAGGTGTATGATAATACTGGGGTGTCAGGTGTATGATAATACTGGGGTGTCAGGTGTATGATAATACTGAGGTGTCAGGTGTATGATAATACTGGGTGTCAGGTGATGATACTGGGGTGTAGGTGTATGATAATACTGGGGTGTCAGGTGTTGATAATTCTGAGGTGTCAGGAGTATGATAATACTGTGTGCCAGGTGATGATAATACTGGGGTGTCAGGTGTATGATAATACTGGGGTGTCAGGTGTATGATAATGATATGGGTGTCAGGTGTATGAAATACTGAGGTGTCAGGTGTATGATAATACTGGGTGTCAGGTGTATGATTAATCTGGGTGTAGAATGTAACGATAATACTAAAGGTGTCAGGTGTACGATAATACTGGGTGCAGGTGTATATATACTGAGGTGTCAGGTGTATGATAATACTGAGTTCAGGTGTCATGATAATACTGGGTGTCAGGTGTATGATAATAGCTGAGGTTGTCAGGAAGTATGATATACTGGGGTGTCAGGTGTATGATAATACTGGGGTGTCAGGTGTATGATAATACTGAGTTGTCAGGTGTATGATAATACTGGGGTGTCAGGTGTATGATAATACTGGGGTGTGAGGTTTGTGATAATACTGGGGTGTCTGCTATATTGAAATCTCTTCCCCTTGGATCTTTCAGGGATCAGGATGACGGCTCGGGAGAAACTGCTGACCCTGAGATCAATGAATCAGAAGGTTCGAGCTGCCAGGGTCCACATTCTGGGATCTCTTTCCAACCGGGCAGAAGAGATCCAGAGGGAAATTCAAGAGGTAAAATGTATCATATATTGATATATAAGATACTAGATCCCCAACAACAATATAAGATACTAGATCCCCAACAACAATATAAGATACTGGATCCCCAACAACAATATAAGATACTAGATCCCCAACAACAATATAAGATACTGGATCCCCAACAACAATATAAGATACTGGATCCCGAGCAATATGATACTGGATCCCCCCAGCAATAATATAAGATACTGGATCACAGCAGTATGTTACTGGATCCCCTCCTCAACAATCATATAAGATAATGGATCTCCAGCAATATGTTACAGGTTCCGCCCCCCACAATAATATAAGATAATGGACCCCCAAATATGATACTGTTCAACCCCAACAATAATATAAGATACTGGATCCCAACAATAATAAAGATACTGGATCCCAACAACAATATAAGATACTGATCCCCAACAACAATATAAGATATGGATCCCAACAACAATATAAGATACTGATCCCCAACAACAATATAAGAACTGGATCCCGAGCAATATGATACTGGATCCCCCAGCAATAATATAAGATACTGGATCCACAGCAGTATGTTACTGGATCCCCTCCTCAACAATCATATAAGATAATGGATCTCCAGCAATATGTTACAGATTCCCGCCCCCCCCACAATAATTAAGATATGGACCCCAGCAATGAACTGATTCACCCCCAACAATAATATAGATACTGGATCCCCCCAGCAATAATATAAGATACTGTATCTGAGCATATGATACTAGATCCCCCCGCAATAATATAAGATACTGATCCACAGCAATATGTTACTGGATCCCCTCCCCAACAATAATATAAGATACTGGATCCCCAACATAATATAAATACGGATCTACAGCAATATGTTACAGGATTCCCCCCCCACACACACAATAATATAAGATAATGGATCATTGCAATATGTTACTGGATCCCCCCCCCAACATTATTTAGAACTTGATTCCAGCAATATGATACTGGATCCCCAACAATAATATAAGATACTGGATCCATAGCAATATGTACTGGACCCTCCCCAACAATAATATAAGAACTGGATCCCACAATATTAGTGGTTACCCCCCCCCCCCCCAAAAAAAAAAAAACACAAAAACAAAACAAAAACAAAAATAATATAAATACTGGATCCCAGCAATGTGTTGCTGGATTCCCCTCCCCCCAACAATTCTGGGATCCTGATTCTGGGATCTCTTTCCAATCGGCAGAAGAGTGAAATTCAAGAGGTAAATGTACATATATTGATTATAAGATACTGGATCCCCAGCAATATGTTTCCAATCCCCTCCCAACAATAAGATAGCATACTGGATCCAAGTCTGTATACTGGATCCCTCACAACAATTTTAAGATACTGATCCCCAGAAATATGATACTGTATCCTCCCAACAATAATATAAGTATTGATCCCCAGCAATATGTACGGATCCCCCAACAATAATATAATATATGGTCCCCCCAACAATAATATAAGATAATGGATTCCAGCTATATGTTACTGGCTCCCCCCCCCCCCTCAAAAACAAAACAAAATAAATCAAAACAATAATATAAGATACTGCATCCTAGCATATGTTACTGGATACCCCCCCCCCCAATAATAATAAGAACTGGATCCCTAGCAATAGTTATGGATCCCCCAACAATAATATAAACACTGGATCCCTAGCAATATGTTACTGGATACCCTCCCAACATAATATGAGATACTGATCCCCAGCAATATGTTACGGATCCCCCCAAAATAATATAAGATACTGGATCCCCCAACAATAATATAAGATAATGGATCCCCAGCAATATGTCTTGCTCCCCCTCCCCCTCGAAAACAAAACAAAACAAAACAAAAACAATAATATAAGATACTGGATCCCTAGCAATATGTTATGGATCCCCCCCCCAACAAAATATAAGATACTGGATCCCTAGCCAATATGTTACTGGATCCCCCCCCAACAATAATATACAGACACTGGATCCCAGCAATATGTTACTGGATCCCCCCAACAATAATATAAGATAAACTGGTTCCTCCCAACAATAATATAAGATAATGGATCTCCATCAATATGTTACAGATTCCCCCAAAAAAATATAAATATGGATCCCTAGCAATATGATACTGGACCCCCACAATAATATAAGATACTGGATCCCCAGCAATATGATACTGGATCCCCCCAACAAATATATATGGAACACAATAACAATAATATAAGATACTGGATCCCTGCCAACAATAATATAAGATACTGGATCCCTGCCAACAATAATATAAGATACTGGATCCACAGCAATATGTTACTGGATCCCCTCCCCACAATAATATAAGATAATGGATTCACCCAACAATAATATAAGATACTGGATCCCAAGTCATATGTTACTGGATTCCCCAACAACAATTTAAGATACTGGATCCCAGAAACATGATACTGGATCCCCCCAACAATAATATAAGATACTGGATTGCCAGCAATATGTTACTGGATCCCCACTCCCCCAACAATAATATAAGATACTGGATCCCTAGGAATATATTACTGGATCCCCTCAACAATAATATAAGACACTGGATCCCTAGCAATATGGTATTGGAGCCCCCCCCAAAAAAAAATAAATAAATAAAATAATATGAGATACTGGATCCCCAGCAATATGTTACTGGATCCCCTCAACAATAATATAAGATACTGGATCCCCTCAACAATAATATAAGATACTGGATCCCCTCCCAACAATAATATAAGATACTGGATCCCCTCCCAACAATAATATAAGATACTGGATCCCTAGCAATATGTTACTGGATCCCCCCAACAATGATATAAGATACTGGATCCCCCCAACAATAATATAAGATAATGGATCCCCTCCCAACAATAATATAAAGATACTGGATCCCCCAACAATAATATAAGATACTGGATCCCTAGCAATAGGTTGCTGGATCCCCCTCCCCCCCCCCAACAATTCTGGGTTAACGATTCTGGGATCTCTTTCCAACCGGGCAGAAGAGATCCAGAGGGAAATTCAAGAGGTAAAATGTAGCATATATTGATATATAGGATACCGGATCCCCAGCAATATGTTACCAGATCCCCTCCCCAACAATAAGATAAGATACTGGATCCCAAGTCATATATTACTGATCCCCCCAACAATTTTAGATACTGGATCCCCAGAAATATGATACTGGACCCCCCCAACAATAATATAAGATAATGGATCTCCAGCAATATGTTACTGGATCTACCCCCCCCCCCCAACATTAATATAATATACTGGATCCCTAGCAATATTTTACTGGATTTCCTCCCCCCCAACAATAATATAAGATACTGGATCCCCCAACAATAATATAAGATACTGGATCCCCTCCCAACAATAATATAAGATACTGGATCCCCTCAATAATAATAATATAAGATACTGGATCCCCAGCAATATGTTACTGGATCCCCTCAACAATAATATAAGATACTGGATCCCCCTAACAATAATATAAGATACTGGATCCCCCTAACAATAATATAAGATAATGGATCCCCAGCAATATGTTACTGGATCCCCCCCCCAATCAATAATATAAGGTACTGGATCCCCAACAATATGTTCCTGGATCCCCCCAGCATGTTTATTTTCTCATCTTCATGGTTGGGGTTCGCTCCATGGCCGCGCTGTATAACAACTCTCATCATTCTCTACTGCAGGGGATCCACAAACCCTTCACAAAGATCACACCCTGCTTCTTTGGAGACATTCAGGCTATGGGTCAAAAGCCGAGCACCTTCCTCCGCCAGGTCAGTATGGAGGCGGCCATATTGTCCAGCAGAGAGAGCGCCATACTCACTGTTATAGACATAAGATCATTGTCCTGATAAAGATCCTATTGTCCTGATGACGGATCCTATCATAATGATGACAAATCCTACTGTCTTGATAAAGGATCCTATTGTTCAGATGACAGATCCTATTATTCTGATGACAGATCCTATTGTCCTGACGATGGATCCTATTGTTCTGATGACAGATCCTATTGCTCTGATAACAGATCCTATTGTTCTGATGATGGATCCTGTTATTCTGATGACAGATCCTATTGTCCTGATGACAGATCCTATTGTCCTGAAGACGGATTGTCCTGATGAAGGATCCTATTGTCCTGATGACAGATCCTATTGTTCTGATGACAGATCCTATTGTCCTGATAATGGATCCTATTTTTTTGATGATGGATCCTATTATTCTGATGACAGATCCTATTGTCCTGAAGACAGATCCTATTGTCCTGAAGACGGATTGTCCTGATGAAGGATCCTATTGTCCTGATGACAGATCCTATTGTCCTGATGACAGATCCTATTGTCCTGAAGACAGATCCTATTGTTCTGAAGACGGATTGTCCTGATGAAGGATCCTATTGTCCTGATAACAGATCCTATTGTTCTGATGACAGATCCTATTGTCCTGATGACAGATCCTATTGTTCTGATAACAGATCCTATTGTTCTGATGACAGATCCTATTGTCCTGATGACAGATCCTATTGTTCTGATAACAGATCCTATTGTTCTGAAAACAGATCCTATTGTCCTGATGACAGATCCTATTGTCCTGATAAAGGATCCTATTGTTCTGATGACAGATCCTATTGTCCTGATGACAGATCCTATTGTTCTGATGACAGATCCTATTATTCTGATAACAGATCCTATTGTCCTGATGACAGATCCTATTGTTCTGATGACAGATCCTATTGTCCTGATGAAGGATCCTATTGTCCTGATGACAGATCCTATTGTCCTGATGACAGATCCTATTGTCCTGAAGACAGATCCTATTGTTCTGAAGACGGATTGTCCTGATGAAGGATCCTATTGTCCTGATGACAGATCCTATTGTCCTGATGACAGAGCCTATTGTTCTGATGACAGATCCTATTGTCCTGATGAAGGATCCTATTGTCCTGATAACAGATCCTATTGTTCTGATGACAGATCCTATTGTCCTGATGACAGATCCTATTGTTCTGATAACAGATCCTATTGTTCTGATGACAGATCCTATTGTCCTGATGACAGATCCTATTGTTCTGATAACAGATCCTATTGTTCTGAAAACAGATCCTATTGTCCTGATGACAGATCCTATTGTCCTGATGACAGATCCTATTGTTCTGATGACAGATCCTATTGTCCTGATGAAGGATCCTATTGTCCTGATGACAGATCCTATTGTTCTGAAGACGGATTGTCCTGATGAAGGATCTATTGTTCTGAAAACAGATCCTATTGTCCTGATGACAGATCCTATTGTCCTGATGACAGATCCTATTGTCCTGACGATGCATCCTATTGTCCTGATGACAGATCCTATTGTCCTGATGACAGATCCTATTGTTCTGATGACAGATCCTATTGTCCTGATGAAGGATCCTATTGTCCTGATGACAGATCCTATTGTCCTGATGACAGATCCTATTGTCCTGAAGACAGATCCTATTGTTCTGAAGACGGATTGTCCTGATGAAGGATCCTATTGTCCTGATGACAGATCCTATTGTCCTGATGACAGATCCTATTGTTCTGATGACAGATCCTATTGTCCTGATGAAGGATCCTATTGTCCTGATAACAGATCATATTGTTCTGATGACAGATCCTATTGTCCTGATGACAGATCCTATTGTTCTGATAACAGATCCTATTGTTCTGATGACAGATCCTATTGTCCTGATGACAGATCCTATTGTTCTGATAACAGATCCTATTGTTCTGAAAACAGATCCTATTGTCCTGATGACAGATCCTATTGTCCTGATGACAGATCCTATTGTTCTGATGACAGATCCTATTGTCCTGATGAAGGATCCTATTGTCCTGATGACAGATCCTATTGTCCTGATGACAGATCCTATTGTTCTGATGACAGATCCTATTGTCCTGATGAAGGATCCTATTGTCCTGATAACAGATCCTATTGTTCTGATGACAGATCCTATTGTCCTGATGACAGATCCTATTGTTCTGATAACAGATCCTATTGTTCTGATGACAGATCCTATTGTCCTGATGACAGATCCTATTGTTCTGATAACAGATCCTATTGTTCTGAAAACAGATCCTATTGTCCTGATGACAGATCCTATTGTCCTGATAAAGGATCCTATTGTTCTGATTACAGATCCTATTGTTCTGATGACAGATCCTATTGTCCTGATGACAGATCCTATTGTTCTGATGACAGATCCTATTGTCCTGATGACAGATCCTATTGTCCTGATGACAGATCCTATTGTCCTGACGATGCATCCTATTGTCCTGATGACAGATCCTATTGTCCTGACGATGCATCCTATTGTCCTGATGACAGATCCTATTGTCCTGACGATGCATCCTATTGTCCTGATGACAGATCCTATTGTCCTGATGACAGATCCTATTGTCCTGACGATGCATCCTATTGTCCTGATGACAGATCCTATTGTCCTGATGACAGATCCTATTGTCCTGACGATGCATCCTATTGTCCTGATGACAGATCCTATTGTCCTGATGACAGATCCTATTGTCCTGAAGACGGATTGTCCTGATGAAGGATCCTATTGTCTGATGACAGATCCTATTGCTCTGATGATGGATCCTTTTTTTTTAAACTTTGAATTTTTATTGTTTTCAAAATGTTTTACAAAGAATCAGTACAACACAAAGGGATGAAAGAACATAAAATAAAATAAAGAGAGGTTCATCATACTGCACATATGACATGTCAGTTTAACATATGAAGTAGGCATCAACCACCAACATGGGAATCTCGATGATGGATCCTTTTGTTCTGATGAGAGATCCTATTTTTCCGATGGAGAAAGCTATCATTATGATAACGGATCCTATTGTTCTGATGACGGATCCTATTGTTCAGATGACAGATCCCATCATTCTGTTGACAGATCTTATTGTTCTGATGTTTTAATTAAATCTGTTGTAAGAAGTCCATCAGATGTGGGATCAGTATTAAAAGGTCACTGCTTTATGAAAACTTTTATAAGGAAAATAGTGAAGGTTTAGATCAGGGGGGTCTGAGTGCTGAGACCCCATAATCTCTAGAACGAGGGGATAGAAGCGCTTTTTGCCTCTTTGCTGCGTGCAGTGGCAGCGAGAGAGGCCCATAGACTTTCTATAGAGTCAATCTGGATTCCTCTCCTGCAGCCAGGAGATAGAGCGTTAAAGGAGTGCTTCACCGAGAGACTGTGGGGGTCCCAGCGCTCAGACCCCCTGATCTACACTTAGATGTTCCTCTTATCTCCCCTCCAGGTGGCCACATTATGCACTTACCCAGATCTGCTGGAGAGTGGTCAGTTCCCAGAAGACGCCAAGAACCGAGCACAAGCAATCCTGAAGAATTTAGACAATGGATCCGTGGGTGAGTGTCGCCCCCTCCTGGGAGCTGCAGGTACTCACTGTGTAGATGGTGGTCCTATAGGTGAGTGTCGCCCCCTCCTGGGATCTGCAGGTACTCACTGTGTAGATGGTGGGTCTGTAGGTGAGTGTCGCCCCCTCCTGGGATCTACAGGTACTCACAGTGTAGATTGTGGGTCTGTAGGTGAGTGTCGCCCCCTCCTGGGATCTGCAGGTACTCACTGTGTAGATTGTGGGCCTGTAGGTGAGTGTCGCCCCCTCCTGGGATCTGCAGGTACTCACTGTGTTGATTGTGAGTCTGTAGGTGAGTGTCGCCCCCTCCTGGGATCTGCAGGTACTCACTGTGTACATTGTGGGTCTGTAGGTGAGTGTCGCCCCCTCCTGTGATCTGCAGGTACTCACTGTGTAGATTGTGGGTCTGTAGGTGAGTGTCGCCCCCTCCTGGGATCTGCAGGTACTCACTGTATAGATTGTGGGCCTGTAGGTGAGTGTCGCCCCCTCCTGGGATCTACAGGTACTCACAGTGTAGATTGTGGGTCTGTAGGTGAGTGTCGCCCCCTCCTGGGATCTGCAGGTACTCACTGTGTAGATTGTGGGTCTGTAGGTGAGTGTCGCCCCCTCCTGGGATCTACAGGTACTCACTGTGTAGATTATGGGTCTGTAGGTGAGTGTCGCCCCCTCCTGGGATCTGCAGGTACTCACTGTGTATATTGTGGGTCTGTAGGTGAGTGTCGCCCCCTCCTGGTATCTGCAGGTACTCACTGTGTAGATTGTGGGCCTGTAGGTGAGTGTCGCCCCCTCCTGGGATCTGCAGGTACTCACTGTGTTGATTGTGAGTCTGTAGGTGAGTGTCGCCCCTTCCTGGATCTGCAGGTACTCACTGTATAGATTGTGGACCTGTAGGTGAGTGTCGCCCCCTCCTGGGATCTGCAGGTACTCACTGTATAGATTGTGGGCCTGTAGGTGAGTGTCGCCCCCTCCTGGGATCTGCAGGTACTCACTGTGTAGATTGTGGGTCTGTAGGTGAGTGTCGCCCCCTCCTGGGATCTGCAGGTACTCACTGTGTACATTGTGGGTCTGTAGGTGAGTGTCGCCCCCTCCTGGAATCTGCAGGTACTCACTGTGTAGATGGTGGGTCTGTAGGTGAGTGTCGCCCCCTCCTGGGATCTGCAGGTACTCACTGTGTAGATTGTGGGTCTGTAGGTGAGTGTCGCCCCCTCCTGGGATCTGCAGGTACTCACTGTGTAGATTGTGGGTCTGTAGGTGAGTGTCGCCCCCTCCTGGGATCTGCAGGTACTCACTGTGTATATTGTGGGTCTGTAGGTGAGTGTCGCCCCCTCCTGGGATCTGCAGGTACTCACCGTTTAGATTGTGGGTCTGTAGGTGAGTGTCGCCCCTCCTGGGATCTGCAGGTACTTACTGTGTATATTGGGGCCTGTAGGTGAGTGTCGCCCCCTCCTGTGATCTGCAGGTACTCACTGTGTGGATTGTGGGTCTGTAGGTGAGTGTCGCCCCTCCTGGGATCTGCAGGTACTCACTGTGTAGATGGTGGGTCTGTAGGTGAGTGTCGCCCCCTCCTGGGATCTGCAGGTACTCACTGTGTAGATTGTGGGTCTGAAGGTGAGTGTCGCCCCCTCCTGGGATCTGCAGGTACTCACTGTGTAGATGGTGGGTCTGTAGGTGAGTGTCGCCCCCTCCTGGGATCTACAGGTACTCACTGTGTATATTGTGGGTCTGAAGATGAGTGTCGCCCCCTCCTGGGATCTGCAGGTACTCACTGTATAGATTGTGGGCCTGTAGGTGAGTGTCGCCCCCTCCTGGGATCTGCAGGTACTCACTGTGTAGATTGTGGGTCTGAAGGTGAGTGTCGCCCCCTCCTGGGATCTGCAGGTACTCACTGTGTAGATGGTGGGTCTCTAGGTGAGTGTCGCCCCCTCCTGGGATCTACAGGTACTCACTGTGTATATTGTGGGTCTGAAGATGAGTGTCGCCCCCTCCTGGGATCTGTAGGTACTCACTGTGTAGATTGTGGGCCTGTAGGTGAGTGTCACCCGCTCCTGGGATCTGCAGGTACTCACTTTGTGGATTGTGGGTCTGTAGGTGAGTGTCGCCCCCTCCTGGGATCTGCAGGTACTCACTGTATAGATTGTGGGTCTGTAGGTGAGTGTCGCCCCCTCCTGGGATCTGCAGGTACTCACTGTGTAGATTGTGGGTCTGTAGGTGAGTGTCGCCCCCTCCTGGGATCTGTAGGTACTCACTGTGTAGATTGTGGGCCTGTAGGTGAGTGTCACCCCCTCCTGGGATCTGCAGGTACTCACTGTATAGATTGTGGGCCGGTAGGGTAGTGTCGCCCCCTCCTGGGATCTGCAGGTACTCACTGTGTAGATTATGGTCCTGTAGGTGAGTGTCGCCCCCTCCTGGGATCTGCAGGTACTCACTGTGTAGATGGTGGGTCTGTAGGTGAGTATCACCCCCTCCTGGGATCTACAGGTACTCACTGTGTAGACTGTGGTCCTGTAGGTGAGTGTCGCCCCCTCCTGGGATCTGCAGGTACTCACTGTGTAGATTGTGGGTCTGAAGGTGAGTGTCGCCCCCTCCTGGGATCTGCAGGTACTCACTGTGTAGATTGTGGGTCTGAAGGTGAGTGTCGCCCCCTCCTGGGATCTGCAGGTACTCACTGTGTAGATTGTGGGTCTGTAGGTGAGTGTCGCCCCCTCCTGGGATCAGCAGGTACTCACTGTGTATATTGTGGGTCTGTAGGTGAGTGTCGCCCCCTCATGGGATCTGCAGGTACTCACTGTATAGATTGTGGGCCTGTAGGTGAGTGTCGCCCCCTCCTGGGATCTGCAGGTACTCACTGTGTACATTGTGGGTCTGTAGGTGAGTGTCGCCCCCTCCTGGGATCTGCAGGTACTCACTGTGTATATTGTGGGTCTGTAGGTGAGTGTCGCCCCCTCCTGGGATCTGCAGGTACTCACTGTGTAGATTGTGGTCCTGTAGGTGAGTGTCGCCCCCCTCCTGGGATCTGCAGGTACTCACTGTGTAGATTGTGGTCGTGTAGGTTAGTGTCGCCCCCTCCTGGGACCTGCAGGTACTCACTGTGTAGATGGTGGGTCTGTAGGTGAGTATCACCCCTCCTGGGATCTACAGGTACTCACTGTGTAGATTGTGGGCCTGTAGGTGAGTGTCGCCCCCTCCTGGGATCTGCAGGTACTCACTGTGTAGATGGTGGGTCTGTAGGTGAGTGTCGCCCCCTCCTGGGATCTGCAGGTACTCACTGTGTAGATTGTGGGTCTGTAGGTGAGTGTCGCCCCCTCCTGTGATCTGCAGGTACTCACTGTGTAGATTGTGGGTCTGTAGGTGAGTATCACCCCCTCCTGGGATCTACAGGTACTCACTGTGTAGATTGTGGGCCTGTAGGTGAGTGTCGCCCCCTCCTGGGATCTGCAGGTACTCACTGTGTAGATGGTGGGTCTGTAGGTGAGTGTCGCCCCCTCCTGGGATCTACAGGTACTCACTGTGTAGATTGTGGGTCTGTAGGTGAGTGTCGCCCCCTCCTGGGATCTGCAGGTACTCACTGTGTAGATGGTGGGTCTGTAGGTGAGTGTCACCCCCTCCTGGGATCTGCCAGGTACTCATTGTGTGAATTGTGGGATCTGTAGGTGAGTGTCGCCCCCTCCTGTGATCTGCAGGTACTCACTGTGTAGATTTGTGGGTCTGTAGGTGAGTGTCGCCCCCTCCTGGAATCTGCAGGTACTCACTGTGTAGATTGTGGGTCTGTAGGTGAGTGTCGCCCCCTCCTGGGATCTGCAGGTACTCACTGTGTAGATTGTGGGCCTGTAGGTGAGTGTCGCCCCCTCCTGGGATCTGCAGGTACTCACTGTGTAGATGGTGGGTCTGTGGTGAGTGTCGCCCCTCCTGGGATCTGCAGGTACTCATTGTGTGAATTGTGGATCTGTAGGTGAGTGTCGCCCCCTCCTGTGATCTGCAGGTACTCACTGTGTAGATTGTGGGTCTGTAGGTGAATGTCGCCCCTCCTGGGATCTGCAGGTACTCACTGTGTAGATTGTTGGTCTGTAGGTGAGTGTCGCCCCCTCCTGGTATCTACAGGTACTCACTGTGTAGATTGTGGGTCTGTAGGCAAGTGTCGCCCCCTCCTGGGATCTGCAGGTACTCACTATGTAGATTGTGGGTCTGTAGGTGAGTGTCGCCCCCTCCTGGGATCTGCAGTACTCACTGTGTGGATTGTGGTCCTGTAGGTGAGTGTCGCCCCCTCCTGGGATCTGCAGGTACTCACTTTGTAGATGGTGGGTCTGTAGGTGAGTGTCGCCCCCTCCTGGGATCTGCAGGTACTCACTGTGTAGATTGTTGGTCTGTAGGTGAGTGTCGCCCCCTCCTGGTATCTACAGGTACTCACTGTGTAGATTGTGGGTCTGTAGGCAAGTGTCGCCCCCTCCTGGGATCTGCAGGTACTCACTATGTAGATTGTGGGTCTGTAGGTGAGTGTCGCCCCCTCCTGGGATCTGCAGGTACTCACTGTGTGGATTGTGGTCCTGTAGGTGAGTGTCGCCCCCTCCTGGGATCTGCAGGTACTCACTTTGTAGATGGTGGGTCTGTAGGTGAGTGTCGCCCCCTCCTGGGATCTGCAGGTACTCACTGTGTAGATTATGGTCCTGTAGGTGAGTGTCGCCCCCTCCTGGGATCTGCAGGTACTCACTGTGTATATTATGGTCCTTTAGGTGAGTGTCGCCCCCTCCTGGGATCTGCAGGTACTCACTGTGTATATTGTGGGTCTGAAGATGAGTGTCGCCCCCTCCTGGGATCTGCAGGTACTCACTGTGTGGATTGTGGGTCTGTAGGTGAGTGTCGCCCCCTCCTGGGATCTGCAGGTACTCACTGTGTATATTGTGGGTCTGTAGGTGAGTGTCGCCCCCTCCTGGGATCTGCAGGTACTCACAGTATAGATTGTGGGTCTGTAGATGAGTGTCGCCCCCTCCTGGGATCTGCAGGTACTCACTGTGTATATTGTGGGGTCTGTAGGTGAGTGTCGCCCCCTCCTGGGATCTGCAGGTACTCAATGTGTAGATTGTGGGTCTGTAGGTGAGTGTCGCCCCCTCCTGGGATCTGCAGGTACTCACTGTGTATATTGTGGGTCTGAAGGTGAGTGTCGCCCCCTCCTGGGATCTGCAGGTACTCACTGTGTATATTGTGGGTCTGTAGGTGAGTGTCGCCCCCTCCTGGGATCTGCAGGTACTCACTGTGTAGATGGTGGGTCTGTAGGTGAGTGTCGCCCCCTCCTGGGATCTGCAGGTACTCACTGTATAGATTGTGGGTCTGTAGGTGAGTGTCGCCCCCTCCTTGGATCTGCAGGTACTCACTGTGTAGATTGTGGGTCTGTAGGTGAGTGTCGCCCCCTCCTGGGATCTGCAGGTACTCACTGTGTAGATTGTGGGTCTGTAGGTGAGTGTCGCCCCCTCCTGGGATCTGCAGGTACTCCCTGTGTAGATTGTGGGTCTGTAGGTAAGTGTCGCCCCCTCCTGGGATCTGCAGGTACTCCCTGTGTAGATTGTGGACCTGTAGGTGAGTGTTGCCCCCTCCTGGGATCTTCAGGTACTCACTGTATAGATTGTGGGTCTGTAGGTGAGTGTCGCCCCCTCCTGGGATCTGCAGGTACTCACTGTGTGAATTGTATTTAGGGCATGTTAATCTTTCTCCTCTGCACTGGACTTTACCAGTCCTGGTTGGGTCTCTGCAGTCTCATGATGCTCCCTTACTGTCTCGCTGTATCCACAGGCAGCTACAATATTAGATATTTATCTACGACGCTCCGCACATCATTGCCAAGTTCCTACAGAGGAGAGATGATGGGATCCCCAGCACCCC
>ONZH01018192.1:0-45315 GCA_900303285.1 Rhinella marina
TATATATTACTGACATCTTTACTCCTCCAGTATCAGTCTTCTCTGGTACAGATCTGTATGTAATCTATATATTACTGACATCTTTACTCCTCCAGTATCAGTCTTCTCTGGTACAGATCTGTATATAATCTATATATTACTGACATCTTTACTCCTCCAGTATCAGTCTTCTCTGGTACAGATCTGTATGTAATCTATATATTACTGACATCTTTACTCCTCCAGTATCAGTCTTCTCTGGTACAGATCTGTATGTAATCTATATATTACTGACATCTTTACTCCTCCAGTATCAGTCTTCTCTGGTACAGATCTGTATGTAATCTATATATTACTGACATCTTTACTCCCTCCAGTATCAGACTTCTCTGGTACAGATCTGTATATAATCTATATATTACTGACATCTTTACTCCTCCAGTATCAGACTTCTCTGGTACAGATCTGTATGTAATCTATATATTACTGACATCTTTACTCCTCCAGTATCAGTCTTCTCTGGTACAGATCTGTATGTAATCTATATATTACTGACATCTTTACTCCTCCAGTATCAGTCTTCTCTGGTACAGATCTGTATATAATCTATATATTACTGACATCTTTACTCCTCCAGTATCAGTCTTCTCTGGTACAGATCTGTATGTAATCTATATATTACTGACATCTTTACTCCTCCAGTATCAGTCTTCTCTGGTACAGATCTGTATGTAATCTATATATTACTGACATCTTTACTCCTCCAGTATCAGTCTTCTCTGGTACAGATCTGTATATAATCTATATATTACTGACATCTTTACTCCTCCAGTATCAGACTTCTCTGGTACAGATCTGTATGTAATCTATATATTACTGACATCTTTACTCCTCCAGTATCAGTCTTCTCTGGTACAGATCTGTATGTAATCTATATATTACTGACATCTTACTCCTCCAGTATCAGTCTTCTCTGGTACAGATCTGTATATAATCTATATATTACTGACATCTTTACTCCTCCAGTATCAGTCTTCTCTGGTACAGATCTGTATGTAATCTATATATTACTGACATCTTTACTCCTCCAGTATCAGTCTTCTCTGGTACAGATCTGTATATAATCTATATATTACTGACATCTTTACTCCTCCAGTATCAGTCTTCTCTGGTACAGATCTGTATGTAATCTATATATTACTGACATCTTTACTCCTCCAGTATCAGTCTTCTCTGGTACAGATCTGTATGTAATCTATATATTACTGACATCTTTACTCCTCCAGTATCAGTCTTCTCTGGTACAGATCTGTATGTAATCTATATATTACTGACATCTTTACTCCTCCAGTATCAGTCTTCTCTGGTACAGATCTGTATGTAATCTATATATTACTGACATCTTTACTCCTCCAGTATCAGTCTTCTCTGGTACAGATCTGTATGTAATCTATATATTACTGACATCTTTACTCCTCCAGTATCAGTCTTCTCTGGTACAGATCTGTATATAATCTATATATTACTGACATCTTTACTCCTCCAGTATCAGTCTTCTCTGGTACAGATCTGTATGTAATCTATATATTACTGACATCTTTACTCCTCCAGTATCAGTCTTCTCTGGTACAGATCTGTATGTAATCTATATATTACTGACATCTTTACTCCTCCAGTATCAGTCTTCTCTGGTACAGATCTGTATGTAATCTATATATTACTGACATCTTTACTCCTCCAGTATCAGACTTCTCTGGTACAGATCTGTATGTAATCTATATATTACTGACATCTTTACTCCTCCAGTATCAGTCTTCTCTGGTACAGATCTGTATGTAATCTATATATTACTGACATCTTTACTCCTCCAGTATCAGTCTTCTCTGGTACAGATCTGTATATAATCTATATATTACTGACATCTTTACTCCTCCAGTATCAGTCTTCTCTGGTACAGATCTGTATATAATCTATATATTACTGACATCTTTACTCCTCCAGTATCAGTCTTCTCTGGTACAGATCTGTATATAATCTATATATTACTGACATCTTTACTCCTCCAGTATCAGTCTTCTCTGGTACAGATCTGTATGTAATCTATATATTACTGACATCTTTACTCCTCCAGTATCAGTCTTCTCTGGTACAGATCTGTATATAATCTATATATTACTGACATCTTTACTCCTCCAGTATCAGTCTGTATATAATCTATATATTACTGACATCTTTACTCCTCCAGTATCAGACTTCTCTGGTACAGATCTGTATGTAATCTATATATTACTGACATCTTTACTCCTCCAGTATCAGACTTCTCTGGTACAGATCTGTATGTAATCTATATATTACTGACATCTTTACTCCTCCAGTATCAGTCTTCTCTGGTACAGATCTGTATGTAAATCTATATATTACTGACATCTTTACTCCTCCAGTATCAGACTTCTCTGGTACAGATCTGTATGTAATCTATATATTACTGACATCTTTACTCCTCCAGTATCAGTCTTCTCTGGTACAGATCTGTATATAATCTATATGATTACTGACATCTTTACTCCTCCAGTATCAGTCTTCTCTGGTACAGATCTGTATGTAATCTATATATTACTGACATCTTTACTCCTCCAGTATCAGTCTTCTCTGGTACAGATCTGTATGTAATCTATATATTACTGACATCTTTACTCCTCCAGTATCAGACTTCTCTGGTACAGATCTGTATATAATCTATATATTACTGACATCTTTACTCCTCCAGTATCAGTCTTCTCTGGTACAGATCTGTATATAATCTATATATTACTGACATCTTTACTCCTCCAGTATCAGTCTTCTCTGGTACAGATCTGTATGTAATCTATATATTACTGACATCTTTACTCCTCCAGTATCAGTCTTCTCTGGTACAGATCTGTATATAATCTATATATTACTGACATCTTTACTCCTCCAGTATCAGTCTTCTCTGGTACAGATCTGTATGTAATCTATATATTACTGACATCTTTACTCCTCCAGTATCAGTCTTCTCTGGTACAGATCTGTATGTAATCTATATATTACTGACATCTTTACTCCTCCAGTATCAGTCTTCTCTGGTACAGATCTGTATATAATCTATATATTACTGACATCTTTACTCCTCCAGTATCAGACTTCTCTGGTACAGATCTGTATGTAATCTATATATTACTGACATCTTTACTCCTCCAGTATCAGTCTTCTCTGGTACAGATCTGTATATAATCTATATATTACTGACATCTTTACTCCTCCAGTATCAGTCTTCTCTGGTACAGATCTGTATGTAATCTATATATTACTGACATCTTTACTCCTCCAGTATCAGTCTTCTCTGGTACAGATCTGTATATAATCTATATATTACTGACATCTTTACTCCTCCAGTATCAGACTTCTCTGGTACAGATCTGTATGTAATCTATATATTACTGACATCTTTACTCCTCCAGTATCAGTCTTCTCTGGTACAGATCTGTATGTAATCTATATATTACTGACATCTTTACTCCTCCAGTATCAGACTTCTCTGGTACAGATCTGTATGTAATCTATATATTACTGACATCTTTACTCCTCCAGTATCAGTCTTCTCTGGTACAGATCTGTATGTAATCTATATATTACTGACATCTTTACTCCTCCAGTATCAGTCTTCTCTGGTACAGATCTGTATATAATCTATATATTACTGACATCTTTACTCCTCCAGTATCAGTCTTCTCTGGTACAGATCTGTATATAATCTATATATTACTGACATCTTTACTCCTCCAGTATCAGTCTTCTCTGGTACAGATCTGTATATAATCTATATATTACTGACATCTTTACTCCTCCAGTATCAGACTTCTCTGGTACAGATCTGTATGTAATCTATATATTACTGACATCTTTACTCCTCCAGTATCAGTCTTCTCTGGTACAGATCTGTATGTAATCTATATATTACTGACATCTTTACTCCTCCAGTATCAGTCTTCTCTGGTACAGATCTGTATATAATCTATATATTACTGACATCTTTACTCCTCCAGTATCAGTCTTCTCTGGTACAGATCTGTATGTAATCTATATATTACTGACATCTTTACTCCTCCAGTATCAGTCTTCTCTGGTACAGATCTGTATGTAATCTATATATTACTGACATCTTTACTCCTCCAGTATCAGTCTTCTCTGGTACAGATCTGTATGTAATCTATATATTACTGACATCTTTACTCCTCCAGTATCAGACTTCTCTGGTACAGATCTGTATGTAATCTATATATTACTGACATCTTTACTCCTCCAGTATCAGTCTTCTCTGGTACAGATCTGTATGTAATCTATATATTACTGACATCTTTACTCCTCCAGTATCAGTCTTCTCTGGTACAGATCTGTATATAATCTATATATTACTGACATCTTTACTCCTCCAGTATCAGTCTTCTCTGGTACAGATCTGTATATAATCTATATATTACTGACATCTTTACTCCTCCAGTATCAGACTTCTCTGGTACAGATCTGTATGTAATCTATATATTACTGACATCTTTACTCCTCCAGTATCAGACTTCTCTGGTACAGATCTGTATATAATCTATATATTACTGACATCTTTACTCCTCCAGTATCAGACTTCTCTGGTACAGATCTGTATATAATCTATATATTACTGACATCTTTACTCCTCCAGTATCAGTCTTCTCTGGTACAGATCTGTATGTAATCTATATATTACTGACATCTTTACTCCTCCAGTATCAGTCTTCTCTGGTACAGATCTGTATATAATCTATATATTACTGACATCTTTACTCCTCCAGTATCAGTCTTCTCTGGTACAGATCTGTATGTAATCTATATATTACTGACATCTTTACTCCTCCAGTATCAGACTTCTCTGGTACAGATCTGTATGTAATCTATATATTACTGACATCTTTACTCCTCCAGTATCAGACTTCTCTGGTACAGATCTGTATGTAATCTATATATTACTGACATCTTTACTCCTCCAGTATCAGACTTCTCTGGTACAGATCTGTATATAATCTATATATTACTGACATCTTTACTCCTCCAGTATCAGTCTTCTCTGGTACAGATCTGTATATAATCTATATATTACTGACATCTTTACTCCTTCCAGTTATCATTGATCTTCTCTCAGTACAGATTCTGGTAATTATAATCTATATATTACTGACATCTTTACTCCTCCAGTATCAGTCTTCTCTGGTACAGATCTGTATGTAATCTATATATTACTGACATCTTTACTCCTCCAGTATCAGTCTTCTCTGGTACAGATCTGTATGTAATCTATATATTACTGACATCTTTACTCCTCCAGTATCAGTCTTCTCTGGTACAGATCTGTATATAATCTATATATTACTGACATCTTTACTCCTCCAGTATCAGTCTTCTCTGGTACAGATCTGTATATAATCTATATATTACTGACATCTTTACTCCTCCAGTATCAGTCTTCTCTGGTACAGATCTGTATATAATCTATATATTACTGACATCTTTACTCCTCCAGTATCAGTCTTCTCTGGTACAGATCTGTATGTAATCTATATATTACTGACATCTTTACTCCTCCAGTATCAGTCTTCTCTGGTACAGATCTGTATGTAATCTATATATTACTGACATCTTTACTCCTCCAGTATCAGACTTCTCTGGTACAGATCTGTATATAATCTATATATTACTGACATCTTTACTCCTCCAGTATCAGTCTTCTCTGGTACAGATCTGTATATAATCTATATATTACTGACATCTTTACTCCTCCAGTATCAGTCTTCTCTGGTACAGATCTGTATGTAATCTATATATTACTGACATCTTTACTCCTCCAGTATCAGTCTTCTCTGGTACAGATCTGTATGTAATCTATATATTACTGACATCTTTACTCCTCCAGTATCAGTCTTCTCTGGTACAGATCTGTATGTAATCTATATATTACTGACATCTTTACTCCTCCAGTATCAGTCTTCTCTGGTACAGATCTGTATGTAATCTATATATTACTGACATCTTTACTCCTCCAGTATCAGTCTTCTCTGGTACAGATCTGTATATAATCTATATATTACTGACATCTTTACTCCTCCAGTATCAGTCTTCTCTGGTACAGATCTGTATATAATCTATATATTACTGACATCTTTACTCCTCCAGTATCAGTCTTCTCTGGTACAGATCTGTATGTAATCTATATATTACTGACATCTTACTCCTCCAGTATCAGTCTTCTCTGGTACAGATCTGTATATAATCTATATATTACTGACATCTTTACTCCTCCAGTATCAGTCTTCTCTGGTACAGATCTGTATGTAATCTATATATTACTGACATCTTTACTCCTCCAGTATCAGTCTTCTCTGGTACAGATCTGTATGTAATCTATATATTACTGACATCTTTACTCCTCCAGTATCAGTCTTCTCTGGTACAGATCTGTATATAATCTATATATTACTGACATCTTTACTCCTCCAGTATCAGTCTTCTCTGGTACAGATCTGTATGTAATCTATATATTACTGACATCTTACTCCTCCAGTATCAGTCTTCTCTGGTACAGATCTGTATATAATCTATATATTACTGACATCTTTACTCCTCCAGTATCAGTCTTCTCTGGTACAGATCTGTATGTAATCTATATATTACTGACATCTTTACTCCTCCAGTATCAGTCTTCTCTGGTACAGATCTGTATATAATCTATATATTACTGACATCTTTACTCCTCCAGTATCAGTCTTCTCTGGTACAGATCTGTATGTAATCTATATATTACTGACATCTTTACTCCTCCAGTATCAGTCTTCTCTGGTACAGATCTGTATATAATCTATATATTACTGACATCTTTACTCCTCCAGTATCAGTCTTCTCTGGTACAGATCTGTATGTAATCTATATATTACTGACATCTTTACTCCTCCAGTATCAGTCTTCTCTGGTACAGATCTGTATATAATCTATATATTACTGACATCTTTACTCCTCCAGTATCAGTCTTCTCTGGTACAGATCTGTATATAATCTATATATTACTGACATCTTTACTCCTCCAGTATCAGACTTCTCTGGTACAGATCTGTATGTAATCTATATATTACTGACATCTTTACTCCTCCAGTATCAGTCTTCTCTGGTACAGATCTGTATATAATCTATATATTACTGACATCTTTACTCCTCCAGTATCAGTCTTCTCTGGTACAGATCTGTATGTAATCTATATATTACTGACATCTTTACTCCTCCAGTATCAGTCTTCTCTGGTACAGATCTGTATGTAATCTATATATTACTGACATCTTTACTCCTCCAGTATCAGTCTTCTCTGGTACAGATCTGTATATAATCTATATATTACTGACATCTTTACTCCTCCAGTATCAGTCTTCTCTGGTACAGATCTGTATGTAATCTATATATTACTGACATCTTTACTCCTCCAGTATCAGTCTTCTCTGGTACAGATCTGTATGTAATCTATATATTACTGACATCTTTACTCCTCCAGTATCAGTCTTCTCTGGTACAGATCTGTATATAATCTATATATTACTGACATCTTTACTCCTCCAGTATCAGTCTTCTCTGGTACAGATCTGTATGTAATCTATATATTACTGACATCTTTACTCCTCCAGTATCAGTCTTCTCTGGTACAGATCTGTATGTAATCTATATATTACTGACATCTTTACTCCTCCAGTATCAGTCTTCTCTGGTACAGATCTGTATGTAATCTATATATTACTGACATCTTTACTCCTCCAGTATCAGACTTCTCTGGTACAGATCTGTATGTAATCTATATATTACTGACATCTTTACTCCTCCAGTATCAGTCTTCTCTGGTACAGATCTGTATGTAATCTATATATTACTGACATCTTTACTCCTCCAGTATCAGACTTCTCTGGTACAGATCTGTATGTAATCTATATATTACTGACATCTTTACTCCTCCAGTATCAGTCTTCTCTGGTACAGATCTGTATATAATCTATATATTACTGACATCTTTACTCCTCCAGTATCAGTCTTCTCTGGTACAGATCTGTATATAATCTATATATTACTGACATCTTTACTCCTCCAGTATCAGTCTTCTCTGGTACAGATCTGTATGTAATCTATATATTACTGACATCTTTACTCCTCCAGTATCAGTCTTCTCTGGTACAGATCTGTATGTAATCTATATATTACTGACATCTTTACTCCTCCAGTATCAGTCTTCTCTGGTACAGATCTGTATATAATCTATATATTACTGACATCTTTACTCCTCCAGTATCAGTCTTCTCTGGTACAGATCTGTATATAATCTATATATTACTGACATCTTTACTCCTCCAGTATCAGTCTTCTCTGGTACAGATCTGTATATAATCTATATATTACTGACATCTTTACTCCTCCAGTATCAGACTTCTCTGGTACAGATCTGTATGTAATCTATATATTACTGACATCTTTACTCCTCCAGTATCAGTCTTCTCTGGTACAGATCTGTATGTAATCTATATATTACTGACATCTTTACTCCTCCAGTATCAGTCTTCTCTGGTACAGATCTGTATATAATCTATATATTACTGACATCTTTACTCCTCCAGTATCAGTCTTCTCTGGTACAGATCTGTATATAATCTATATATTACTGACATCTTTACTCCTCCAGTATCAGTCTTCTCTGGTACAGATCTGTATATAATCTATATATTACTGACATCTTTACTCCTCCAGTATCAGTCTTCTCTGGTACAGATCTGTATATAATCTATATATTACTGACATCTTACTCCTCCAGTATCAGCTTCTCTGGTACAGATCTGTATAATCTATATTACTGACATCTTACTCCTCCAGTATCAGTCTTCTCTGGTACAGATCTGTATATAATCTATATATTACTGACATCTTTACTCCTCCAGTATCAGTCTTCTCTGGTACAGATCTGTATATAATCTATATATTACTGACATCTTTACTCCTCCAGTATCAGTCTTCTCTGGTACAGATCTGTATATAATCTATATATTACTGACATCTTTACTCCTCCAGTATCAGTCTTCTCTGGTACAGATCTGTATATAATCTATATATTACTGACATCTTTACTCCTCCAGTATCAGTCTTCTCTGGTACAGATCTGTATGTAATCTATATATTACTGACATCTTTACTCCTCCAGTATCAGTCTTCTCTGGTACAGATCTGTATGTAATCTATATATTACTGACATCTTTACTCCTCCAGTATCAGACTTCTCTGGTACAGATCTGTATGTAATCTATATATTACTGACATCTTTACTCCTCCAGTATCAGTCTTCTCTGGTACAGATCTGTATATAATCTATATATTACTGACATCTTTACTCCTCCAGTATCAGTCTTCTCTGGTACAGATCTGTATATAATCTATATATTACTGACATCTTTACTCCTCCAGTATCAGTCTTCTCTGGTACAGATCTGTATGTAATCTATATATTACTGACATCTTTACTCCTCCAGTATCAGTCTTCTCTGGTACAGATCTGTATGTAATCTATATATTACTGACATCTTTACTCCTCCAGTATCAGTCTTCTCTGGTACAGATCTGTATGTAATCTATATATTACTGACATCTTTACTCCTCCAGTATCAGACTTCTCTGGTACAGATCTGTATATAATCTATATATTACTGACATCTTTACTCCTCCAGTATCAGTCTTCTCTGGTACAGATCTGTATGTAATCTATATATTACTGACATCTTTACTCCTCCAGTATCAGTCTTCTCTGGTACAGATCTGTATGTAATCTATATATTACTGACATCTTTACTCCTCCAGTATCAGACTTCTCTGGTACAGATCTGTATATAATCTATATATTACTGACATCTTTACTCCTCCAGTATCAGTCTTCTCTGGTACAGATCTGTATGTAATCTATATATTACTGACATCTTTACTCCCAGTTCAGTCTTCTGGTACAGATTTAATCTATTTGATCTTACTCCTCCGTTCAGTTTGTACAGATCTGTATGTAATCTATATATTACTGACATCTTTACTCCTCCAGTATCAGTCTTCTCTGGTACAGATCTGTATATAATCTATATATTACTGACATCTTTACTCCTCCAGTATCAGACTTCTCTGGTACAGATCTGTATATAATCTATATATTACTGACATCTTTACTCCTCCAGTATCAGACTTCTCTGGTACAGATCTGTATATAATCTATATATTACTGACATCTTTACTCCTCCAGTATCAGTCTTCTCTGGTACAGATCTGTATGTAATCTATATATTACTGACATCTTTACTCCTCCAGTATCAGTCTTCTCTGGTACAGATCTGTATGTAATCTATATATTACTGACATCTTTACTCCTCCAGTATCAGACTTCTCTGGTACAGATCTGTATGTAATCTATATATTACTGACATCTTTACTCCTCCAGTATCAGTCTTCTCTGGTACAGATCTGTATGTAATCTATATATTACTGACATCTTTACTCCTCCAGTATCAGTCTTCTCTGGTACAGATCTGTATATAATCTATATATTACTGACATCTTTACTCCTCCAGTATCAGTCTTCTCTGGTACAGATCTGTATGTAATCTATATATTACTGACATCTTTACTCCTCCAGTATCAGACTTCTCTGGTACAGATCTGTATGTAATCTATATATTACTGACATCTTTACTCCTCCAGTATCAGTCTTCTCTGGTACAGATCTGTATGTAATCTATATATTACTGACATCTTTACTCCTCCAGTATCAGTCTTCTCTGGTACAGATCTGTATGTAATCTATATATTACTGACATCTTTACTCCTCCAGTATCAGTCTTCTCTGGTACAGATCTGTATATAATCTATATATTACTGACATCTTTACTCCTCCAGTATCAGTCTTCTCTGGTACAGATCTGTATGTAATCTATATATTACTGACATCTTTACTCCTCCAGTATCAGTCTTCTCTGGTACAGATCTGTATATAATCTATATATTACTGACATCTTTACTCCTCCAGTATCAGTCTTCTCTGGTACAGATCTGTATGTAATCTATATATTACTGACATCTTTACTCCTCCAGTATCAGACTTCTCTGGTACAGATCTGTATGTAATCTATATATTACTGACATCTTTACTCCTCCAGTATCAGTCTTCTCTGGTACAGATCTGTATGTAATCTATATATTACTGACATCTTTACTCCTCCAGTATCAGTCTTCTCTGGTACAGATCTGTATATAATCTATATATTACTGACATCTTTACTCCTCCAGTATCAGTCTTCTCTGGTACAGATCTGTATATAATCTATATATTACTGACATCTTTACTCCTCCAGTATCAGTCTTCTCTGGTACAGATCTGTATGTAATCTATATATTACTGACATCTTTACTCCTCCAGTATCAGTCTTCTCTGGTACAGATCTGTATGTAATCTATATATTACTGACATCTTTACTCCTCCAGTATCAGTCTTCTCTGGTACAGATCTGTATATAATCTATATATTACTGACATCTTTACTCCTCCAGTATCAGACTTCTCTGGTACAGATCTGTATATAATCTATATATTACTGACATCTTTACTCCTCCAGTATCAGTCTTCTCTGGTACAGATCTGTATGTAATCTATATATTACTGACATCTTTACTCCTCCAGTATCAGACTTCTCTGGTACAGATCTGTATGTAATCTATATATTACTGACATCTTTACTCCTCCAGTATCAGTCTTCTCTGGTACAGATCTGTATATAATCTATATATTACTGACATCTTTACTCCTCCAGTATCAGACTTCTCTGGTACAGATCTGTATATAATCTATATATTACTGACATCTTTACTCCTCCAGTATCAGTCTTCTCTGGTACAGATCTGTATGTAATCTATATATTACTGACATCTTTACTCCTCCAGTATCAGTCTTCTCTGGTACAGATCTGTATGTAATCTATATATTACTGACATCTTTACTCCTCCAGTATCAGTCTTCTGTACAGATCTGTATATAATCTATATTACTGACATCTTTACTCCTCCAGTATCAGTCTTCTCTGGTACAGATCTGTATTAATCTATATATTACTGACATCTTTACTCCTCCAGTATCAGTCTTCTCTGGTACAGATCTGTATGTAATCTATATATTACTGACATCTTTACTCCTCCAGTATCAGTCTTCTCTGGTACAGATCTGTATATAATCTATATATTACTGACATCTTTACTCCTCCAGTATCAGTCTTCTCTGGTACAGATCTGTATGTAATCTATATATTACTGACATCTTTACTCCTCCAGTATCAGTCTTCTCTGGTACAGATCTGTATATAATCTATATATTACTGACATCTTTACTCCTCCAGTATCAGTCTTCTCTGGTACAGATCTGTATGTAATCTATATATTACTGACATCTTTACTCCTCCAGTATCAGTCTTCTCTGGTACAGATCTGTATGTAATCTATATATTACTGACATCTTTACTCCTCCAGTATCAGTCTTCTCTGGGTACAGATCTGTATGTAATCTATATATTACTGACATCTTTACTCCTCCAGTATCAGACTTCTCTGGTACAGATCTGTATATAATCTATATGTTACTGACATCTTTACTCCTCCAGTATCAGACTTCTCTGGGTACAGATCACTAAGGGCCTGATGTATGAAAACTGTCCCATAGCAACCAATCAGAGCTCCCCTTTCATTTCTCCAGAGCACTATATGAGATGTAAGGAGAGCTCTGATTGGTTTCTATGGGACAGGTCTCATACATAAGGCCCGAGGTGTTTTACATCAGATGAAAAGCAAACTAAACATAAAGCAGAGAGAACATGCACTGGACAAGTGATTTATGTGTAGTTTATAGAAAGTTTAGATATACTAAGAAGTACTTGTCTTAAAAGGGTTTTCTCAGCACGTTGATTCACTGGCTGACAGGCAGTTTGCACTCACTCCTTCTCCTCAGGCTGTGGTGGGTCTGCAGCACTTATTACTCTGACAGAGCAGGAGGTTGTGATCTCTAACACAAAAAGCTTCTCAGTCCTCACAACACTTATACCAGGCATCCCCAAACTGCCGTCCTCCAGCTGTTGTAAAACTACAACTCCCCACCATGCCCTGCTGATAGGCTGATAGCTGTAGGCCATCCGGGCATGCTGGGAGTTTTAGTTTTCAACATCTGGAGGGCCGCAGTTTGGGGATGCCTGACTTATACCTTTTTCTTACTGCAGGTAATCAGTCCCATCATTCTTCACTGCTCTCAGCCAATCAGATAACAGTCTTTCTGGTCTGCAGGTTACCATAGAAACCTGTGTACAGTGAGAGACCTGCTTAACTGTCTATAGCTCATGACTGACCACTGGATTTAGAAAATGTCTTCTTTAACTGTCCCTTTATGATGAGATCTAATCTTTGTAACTAGTGAGAAAAACCCCTTTAATCCTGTTTTTCTCCAGCAGATTTGAGATGAATGCAGCCATTCCTTCCCAGTGCCTTTTTCCTCTGATCTGTAGCGGAGGAGCTTCACTTCTGATCATCTACATAAAGGGCAGCACAGTCATCTCAACTGAAAGCCTAGATCCTGAGATCAGGAATAGAACAGACATTTATAGGACATTTCATCATTTTCCAAATTCTTTTGAAAATATATTCAGCACTGAACTAAATGGACCAATTTATTATATTTTATATTTTATTTATATCTATATTTTAGGAGTCGGAGTCGGTTCATTTTATAGCGACTCTGACTCCACCAAAATGGACACGCTGGGGATGTGAGCGATTATGTAGCATGAGGATTATTGGTTGTCACCCAGCTTTTCCAGAAACAGAATCGGGTATGGTGATTTGTGGCGTGTGTGCTGGCAGACAACTGCGTATGTAAAGTCTGTGACAAATGCAGGAGCAGCAAAGTGGGGGTGAGAGACACGACATGACGTGGCCTGCAGAACGTCGGTTTACGTTCCGGATTTCTACCGCGGATTCCTCTCCTTGCAGTGTAGAGGAAGAGATGAGACGTTTGCATCATTTTTACTGCAGTCGCGATAAGTCCGCCGCAGATACGGCAGCAGAACGCCTGCAGCGCACCTGTCATGTCTGACCGTAACCAATAAATAGCGATTGTAAGAAAACGTGGCGCCTGCTTGGGATCCCGTGTACGTACATGTCATAGATGACGTCACTTCTCTTCTTATTCATGTCTCTCTCTTGCAGCTGACGGGAATCATCCAAGAAATGGTGGACGGGCAGCCGACCCTGAGGCCAAGTCCTGGAGGTGAGATCCGGAGCTTAGGAATGATTTGGGATTCCCTCGCCCTTCCCTGTCTGGTCTTTGCACTCACATGTTGTGTCTGCGCAGTTCACACGCGTGTAACCTTGATGAAAGTTCTAACGTGGCTGTGAATTAACGGATAATTATCAGAGGAGTGAGGTCTGATAACATCCTCTCCTGATTTAGCCGCCAGGCGCTCCAGCAGTGTGGTGACCTTCTCGTATGTGCCCCCTCTGGTAAACAAGCGCCACGTCTTGTTAATAACATGGAGAGTGCAGGACGGGGCAGATAAGATCACAATTTTCTCCCTCGTCTGATTACACGCTCTTATCTGCGCAGGGACCGGCGTCCGCTCCAAAGCCAAAAGCCGCACATGACATTCCCTTTGTGTCTCGTCCCCTTGTGTCTTTCAGAGAGTCGATGAGTGGATGGCCAAAGAGGGGCTCTTAGATCCCAGCGTCAAGTCCATCTTCGTCACCTGCGGTGACTGGGACTTAAAGCTCATGTGAGTATAAAGTGACAGACGGGATGTTATCTGCAGCCGTGTGCGCAGCGCCCTGGGTCTGAGTTCTGCAGAAATGCTGGACCCTTGTATACAGAAGGATACGGCAGTGGATGGCGGCCGCCGCTACACTGCGTGTCTACAGATATACAGCAAAAAAATTAATTTATGGGGAAATCCATGGTATGATATCGTCATCATAAAATCTGAATCTTTTATCCGAAACTTGTGGATGCCACGTGGTAAAATCTCACCCACTTTTCTGCCACTGTAATATGGCGCAATTTCCAACCCTCCAAATCTGGATAGAATATGCACAACATTCCTTAAAGGGATTCTCCAGTTACATCAGTTCATACCCTGCTTATTCTGTCTGTAAATCTGAGGCGGCACATTCTGTGTGTGGTGAAGCTGGAACATCACTGGGCTTTATGTGGATGCTGATGTTGCCCATAGGATCTCGGAGAACAATCACCTTAAAGGGGTTGTCCAGGATTCTTTTTTTAATGCCCCCCGACCCCCAGCAGGACCTGTGAGAAGAAATATACTAACCCCCTACAAACCAGATTGCAGGAATTAATTCAAAAAAGTGTATAGCCTGTAACCATGGAAACACATAGGTCTGCATAGGAGCTGCAGCTGTAGAAAAAAGGCAAGGATACGTTGTAACTGCACTGATACATTGTAACTGCACTGATACGTTGTAGCTGCACTGATACACTGTAGCTGCACTGATACACTGTAGCTGCACTGATACACTGTACTGCACTGATACACTGTACTGCACTGATTCACTGTACTGCACTGATACACTGTACTGCACTGATACACTGTAGCTGCACTGATACACTGTAGCTGCACTGATACACTGTACTGCACTGATACATGTACTGCACTGACTGTGACTGTACTGCACTGATTCACTGTACTGCACTGATACACTGTACTGCACTGATACACTGTAGCTGCACTGATACACTGTAGCTGCACTGATACACTGTAGCTGCAGCTGCACTGATACACTGTAGCTGCACTGATGATACTGACTGTACTGCACTGATTACTGCACTGATACACTGCACTGATACACTGTACTGACTGCTGCACTGATACACTGTAGCTGCACTGATACACTGTGCTGGCACTGTAGCATGCACTGATACACTGTAGCTGCACTGATACACTGTATACTGTACACTGATACACTGTACTGCACTGATTGTACTGCACTGATACTGCACTGATACACTGTACTGCACTGATACACTGCTGCACTGATACACTGTAGCTGCACTGATACACTGTACTGTGCACTGCACTGATACACTGTAGCTGCACTGATACACTGTGCTGCACTGATACACTGTACTGCTGCACTGATGCACTGATACACTGTACTGCTGCACTGATACACTGTACTGTAGTAGCTGCACTGATACACTGTACTGCACTGATACACTGTAGCTGCACTGATACACTGTAGCTGCACTGATACACTGCACTGATACACTGTAGCTGCACTGATACACTGTACTGCTGCACTGATACACTGTAACTGCTGCACTGATACACTGTACTGCACTGATACACTGTGACTGCACTGATACACTGTACTGCACACTGTAGCTGCACTGATACACTGTAGCTGCACTGATACACTGTAGCTGCACTGATACACTGTAGCTGCACTGATACACTGTAGCTGCACTGATACACTGTAGCTGCACTGATACACTGTAGCTGCACTGATACACTGTAGCTGCACTGATACATTTTAAGTAGAGATGAGCGAGCATGCTCGGCTGAGCGTACTCGGGAGCAATTTGCCGAGCAGTAGCGTGCGCATCTTCTAATCGCATTAGCGTACAAATTTATAAGATGCGTACGTTGAGATGTTTTGGCGCGCAGTCTCGTCCAGTCAGATGTTGTTATATTTTGCTTTTACAATCACTTTAGTCGCCAAATACGAAAGATGGGGCCAAAGTGATTTTGTGTTTGGCCTGCTGCACCCGTCACCGTCCTCCGCCACTTCAGGCCTCACATGTGTGTACAGCACAGTAAACATATTTGATGCTTGTTTTACGGCTTCTCTTAGCCACGCCTCTTCTGGTCTACATACATGTGTAGAGGGTCCAAACCACGGCACACACTTGGTGAACGGCTCGTGTCTATTTACTTTCTCTGGTTTCCTTATTAAATCCCACAGTGTATCCTATTATCAAAGAGGATTGTCTACACTGATACATTGTAACATCACTGATACATTGTAACGTCACTGATACATTGTAATGTCACTGATACATTGTAATGTCACTGATACATTGTAACGTCACTGATACATTGTAACTTCCCTAATACATTGTAACGTCACTGATACATTGTAACGTCACTGATACATTGTAATATCACTGATACATTGTAACGTCACTGATACATGTAACTTGCACTGATACATTGTAATATGCACTGATACACTTGTAACGTCACTTGATACATTGTAACTTCCCTGAATACACTTGTACTATACACTGCACTGATACATTGTAACGTCACTGATACACTTGTAACTTCACCTAATACACTGTAACGTCACTGATACATTGTACGTCACTGATACATTGTAATATATCACTGATACATTGTAACGTCACTGATACATTGTAACTTCCCTGAATACATTGTAACGTCACTGATACATTGTAACTGCACTGATACACTTGTAACTGATACACACTGATACATTGTAATACACTGTGCACTGATACACTGTAACTGATGCACTGATACACTTGTACTGACACTGTAGCTGCACTGATCATTGTGAACTGATGCACTGATACATTGTATGATCACTGATGACACTGTGTAACGTCACTGATACACTGTGCTAATATCACTGATACACTGATGCACACTGTCTGCACTGATACACTGTGCTGCAATACACTGTGCACTGATACACTGTAGCTGTAACACTTCCCTAATACATTGTAATATCACTGATACATTGTAATGTCACTGATACATTGTAATATCACTGATACATTGTAATGTCACTGATACATTGTAATGTTGCTGATACATTGTAATGTCACTGATACATTGTAACGTTGCTGATACATTGTAATGTCACTGATACATTGTAACGTTGCTGATACATTGTAATGTCACTGATACATTGTAACGTTGCTGATACATTGTAATGTCACTGATACATTGTAACGTCGCTGATACATTGTAACCTCACTGATACATTGTAACTTCGCTGATACATTGTAACGTCACTGATACATTGTAACTTTGCTGATACATTGTAACTTTGCTGATACATTGTAACGTCACTGATACATTGTAACCTCGCTGATACAGTGTAACGTCACTGATACATTGTAACCTCGCTGATACATTGTAACCTCGCTGATACATTGTAACGTCACTGATACATTGTAACGTCCCTTCAGCAGTAGGAAACTGTAAATCTGAATGTTTTCAGACAAAGCAGAGATGTTGACAGGAGTGTAGAAGTGACGCCTCGGTGGTGCAGCCTCATTTACATGGGGCTGCAGATCGCTCTTTCATGTAGCTTCTGGCGGGTTCCAGGATATCTGTGAGTACATCTCCCCCCCGTCCTCCAGACGTTGTAGTTAATGATGCTCCCGCTGACATGAATGGCGGTTTAGGTGGGATGCGTCAGGCTGTTATTTTTATCGCGGTGGACGCTCGGATGACACCCGGCAGTAAATTGATTTCCGCGATGTTTTCTCGCTGCTTCGTTTTATTTTGACATCAATTTTCAAATTTAGCCCTTAATAAGAAAATAAAAAACTAACGAGAGGCCGGCGGCAGATGTTTTATGGCGTCCTCCGGAGAGCGGGAGACGTACAGGGTGATTAAAGGAGGCGCCGTCACCTACAACAGGCGAGCGCTGCATGTGAGGCGCCGAGAAGAAGCCACGGAAATTACTGCCACTGTGGTACCGAGCCGGAACGTGTCATACAGCACTACTGCCCCCATCATTGTGTTATACAGCACTACTGCCCCCATCATTGTGTCATACAGCACTACTGCCCCCATCATTATGTCATACAGCACTACTGCCCCCATCATTGTGTTATACAGCACTACTGCCCCATCATTATGTCATACAGCACTACTGCCCCCATCATTATGTCATACAGCACTACTGCCCCCATCATTGTGTTATACAGCACTACTGCCCCCATCATTGTGTTATACAGCACTACTGCCCCCATTATTGTGTTTATACAGCACTACTGCCCCCATCATTATGTCATACAGCACTACTGCCCCCCATCATTGTGTTATACAGCACTACTGCCCCATCATTATGTCATACAGCACTACTGCCCCCATCATTATGTCATACAGCACTACTGCCCCCATCATTGTGTTATACAGCACTACTGCCCCCATCATTGTGTTATACAGCACTACTGCCCCCATTATTGTGTTATTACAGCACTACTGGCCCCATCATTGTGTTTATACAGCACTACTGCCCCATCATTGTGTTATACAGCACTACTGCCCATCATTGTGTTATACATCTGCCCCCATCATGTGTTATACAGCACTACTGCCCCCATCATTGTGTTATACAGCACTACTGCCCCCATTATTGTGTTATACAGCACTACTGCCCCCATCATTATGTCATACAGCACTACTGCCCCCATTATTGTGTGCCATACTACACGAAAACCCCATCATGTTCTTCTGAGCTGTGTATCTAATGCTGTCATGTGTGATAACGTCTGCAGAATAGTGAGTGCAGCTCTGGAGTATAATACAGGATGTAACTCAGGATCAGTACAGGATAAGTAATGTATGTACACAGTGACTGCACCAGCAGAATAGTGAGTGCAGCTCTGGAGTATAATACAGGATGTAACTCAGGATCAGTACAGGATAAGTAATGTATGTACACAGTGACTGCACCAGCAGAATAGTGAGTGCAGCTCTGGAGTATAATACAGGATGTAACTCAGGATCAGTACAGGATAAGTAATGTATGTACACAGTGACTGCACCAGCAGAATAGTGAGTGCAGCTCTGTAGTATAATACAGGATGTAAACTCAGGATCAGTTACAGGATAAGTAATGTATGTACACAGTGACTGCACCAGCAGAATAGTGAGTGCAGCTCTGGAGTATAATACAGGATGTAACTCAGGATCAGTACAGCGATAAGTAATGTATGTACACAGTGACTGCACCAGCAGAATAGTGAGTGCAGCTCTGGAGTATAATACAAGATGTAACTCAGGATCAGTACAGGATAAGTAATGTATGTACACAGTGACTGCCACCAGCAGAATAGTGAGTGGCAGCTCTGGAGTATAATACAGGATGTAACTCAGGATCAGTACAGGATAAGTAATGTATGTGCACAGTGACTGCACCAGCAGAACAGTGAGTGCAGCTCTGGAGTATAATACAGGATTGTAACTCAGGATCAGTACAGGATCAGTAATGTATGTACACAGTGACTGCACCAGCAGAATAGTGAGTGCAGCTCTGGAGTATAATACAGGATGTAACTCAGGATCAGTAACAGGATAAGTAATGTATATATACAGTGACTGCACCAGCAGAATAGTGAGTGCAGCTCTGGAGTATAATACAGGATGTAACCCAGGATCAGTACAGGATAAGTAATGTATGTACACAGTGACTGCCACCAGCAGAATAGTGAGTGCAGCTCTGGAGTATAATACAGGATGTAACTCAGGATCAGTACAGGATAAGTAATGTATGTACATAGTGACTGCACCAGCAGAATAGTGAGTGCAGCTCTGGGGTATAATACAGGATGTAACTCAGGATTAGTACAGGATAAGTAATGTATGTACACAGTGACTGCAACCAGCAGAATAGTGAGTGCAGCTCTGGGGTATAATACAGGATGTAACTCAGGATTAGTACAGGATAAGTAATGTATGTACACAGTTGACTGCACCAGCAGAATAGTGAGTGCAGCTTCTGGAGTATAATACAGGATGTAACTCAGGATCAGTACAGGATAAGTAATGTATGTACACAGTGACTGCACCAGCAGAATAGTGAGTGCAGCTTCTGGGGTATAATACAGGATGTAACTCTGGATTAGTACAGGATAAGTAATGTATGTACACAGTGACTGCACCAGCAGAATAGTGAGTGCCAGCTCTGGAGTATAATACAGGATGTAAACTCAGGATCAGTACAGGATAAGTAATGTATGTACACAGTGACTGCCACCAGCAGAATAGTGAGTGCAGCTCTGGAGTATAATACAGGATGTAACCAGGATTCAGTACAGGATAAGTAATGTATGTAGACAGTGACTTCCACCAGCAGAATAGTGAGTGCAGCTCTGGAGTATAATACAGGATGTAACTCAGGATCAGTACAGGATAAGTAATGTATGTAACAGTGGACTCCACCAGCAGATAGTGAGTGCAGCTCTGGAGTATAATACAGGATGTAACTCAGGATCAGTACAGGATAAGTAATGTATGTACACAGTGACTCCACCAGCCAGAATAGTGAGTGCAGCTCTGGAGTATAATACAGGATGTAACTCAGGATCAGTACAGGATAAGTAATGTTATGTACAACAGTGACTGCACCAGCAGAATAGTGAGTGCAGCTCCGGAGTATAATACAGGATGTAACTCAGGATCAGTACAGGATAAGTAATGTATGTACACAGTGACTGCACCAGCAGAATAGTGAGTGCAGCTCCGGAGTATAATACAGGATGTAACTCAGGATCAGTACAGGATAAGTAATGTATGTACACAGTGACTGCACCAGCAGAATAGTGAGTGCAGCTCCGGAGTATAATACAGGATGTAACTCAGGATCAGTACAGGATAAGTAATGTATGTACACAGTGACTGCACCAGCAGAATAGTGAGTGCAGCTCCGGAGTATAATACAGGATAAGTACTGTATGTGTCAGCCCTTCGCTCTGTACCTCTGCAGTTAGGGTTTTGAGGGAATGAAGCTTCAGTTCTGCAGAACTTTTCCAGCTTGTGATTGAGGTTTGGGATCTGGATGTGATTGGAGCAGACGTGGCGGTGTACAGAGCCATCACTGACTCACACAGACGTTGACTTCTCGCTTCAGGCCACAAACAGATTAAACATGGAGCAGGTTACTTTGTGGATTCGGATCTTGGACCCGGCGCAGGAGATAATTTAATATGAGGAGATGCAGTCGGTGAGAACTTGGAAGCGGCTTCTTTGTGAGGAGGAAATAAATAGATGGAGAAGATGGAGCCGGCGAGTTCTGAAGGACGGAGAAGATTGAAGAGGTGGATGCAGGAACCTGCGCGGCGTCTCTTCTCGCAGGCCGCCTCAGGCAGACTCTGTACCTCCTGGAGAATGACAGCAGTGTGACACCAGGAAAATAATTACTAACAAATCCCGGTGACGGCAAACAGCTGTGTGTTCAGCAGCGTGTCACTGAGCATCAGGAGACAGCCGCGTCCGTGACTGGAGCCCCCGCGAGCGGTGTGCTGGAATCTGCCCCCAGGACCAGCAGGATCTGCCCCCAGCAGCAGATCTGCCCCAGACAGGACCAGCACCCCCCCCCCCCCCCCCCCCCCCCCCCCCCCCCCCCCCCCCCCTGGATCTGCCCCAGGACAGCAGGATCTGCCCCCAGTACCAGCAGGATCTGCCCCAGGACAGCAGATCTGCCCCCAGCAGTCTGCCCCAGGACCAGCAGGATCTGCCCCAGGACCAGCAGGATCTGCCCCCAGGACCAGCAGGATCTGCCCCCAGACCACCAGCAGATTGCCCCCAGGACCAGCAGGATCTGCCCCCAGGACCAGCAGGATCTGCCCCAGGACCAGCAGTATCTGCCCCCAGGACCAGCAGTATCTGCCCCAGGACCAGCAGTATCTGCCCCCAGGACCAGCAGATCTGCCCCCAGTATCAGGATCTGCCCCCAGGACCAGCAGGATCTGCCCCCAGGACCAGCAGGATCTGCCCCAGTACCAGCAGGATCTGCCCCCAGGACCAGCAGGATCTGCCCCCAGGACCAGCAGGATCTGCCCCCCAGGACCAGCAGGATCTGCCCCCACCAGCAGGATCTGCCCCCAGGACCAGCAGGATCTGCCCCCCAGGACAGCAGGATCTGCCCCCAGGACCAGCAGGATCTGCCCCCAGCAGGATCTGCCCCCAGACCAGCAGTATCTGCCCTCCAGGACCAGCAGGATCTGCCCCAGGACCAGCAGGATCTGCCCCCAGGACCAGCAGGATCTGCCCCCAGGACCAGCAGGATCTGCCCCAGGACCAGCAGGATCTGCCCCAGGACCAGCAGGATCTGCCCCAAGGAGCCCCCCAGCAGGATCTGCCCCCAGGACAGATCTGCCCCAGGAATAAACAGGTGGAATCTGAAGGACCGCGACACAAGAAAGCGGCATCTGCCTTTACATCCGTTCAGGGCTCATCCACACAAACCTATTGTCTTTCCATTTACTTTATTTTTAAATTTTTTTTGTGGAACTATTAATTTCAAGGGATTCGCAAAAAACAAAAACAAAAAAAAACCGGAAGTGCATTCTGTTTCCATAGGACCAGGTGTCCATTCTGCATAACAATAGAACTTGTCCTATCATTGTCCGTATAGCGGATAGGCCTGATCTATTAGGGGTCAGCTGTTCCAGTAATACGGAATGCACACGGACGTCATCCGTATTTTAGCGGATTGCAAAATACATACGGTCGTGTGCATGAGACCTTACAGTGTATCTGCCTATAACGAGGAGAAACGTCGTCATCAACCAGAGCTTTACATCAGCGTGTTCAGAAAGCGTCGCCTGCTGCGCCGTTACTCCGTGTGACTCCATTTTTGTGGAACCTCATTAAAGATTCCAAAACATGGAAAAAAATTGCAGAAAATTAAAAATCAATCCCTTCTGCTGTGATCTGAGGTGCGGATTTATTAAGCGAAATTCAGGAGACGGTTTTGAAAAGGGGCTCGCCTCGAAATCCGATGATGGTGGCGTCAAACATGTTCGGCGCATCTTCTGTGCCGCTCGTCGGTCCACATTTACGACTAGATTTATAAATCCGCCCCCGATCATAGCGGCGTCCTCGCAGCGTATTTTTCTGGTATTAATCTGCTGCAGTAATCCGAGTCTGATTCTCCGATTTCTTCCATGGATTTGCATTAATAATGCCTTGAGTGACGTTAGCGCTAATCTACCGTGGATTGTGTGTGAAAACCGCATCGAGAGGTAACGTGTCGCTGCTTCTTGCAGTGGTTGAGTCTGCACTGAGAAAAATCTGCATTCACCTGGACGGAATCCAGGATTACCGTTACACACCGTGAGCCGTGGATGTGATGTCCGGTGTAAATAACGCTGTGTGAACATACTCTTAAGGCCGTATTACACCGCCCAGTGGTCGGCCACTTCATCATTAGCAAGTGTTCACAGGAGCGCTCGTTAGTGATTATCTGGCAGTGTAATACCGCCACCGATTTCATCAGGCGATTGGAATCTTTCAGCAGGTTTGGACATCGTAGTTTGCCGGCGGCAGATTGTGCTGTGTAATCATGATCTGCTGCCGTCAAACACTGATCCTATATGGGACACTGCTCCCCATACTGTGGAGGAGATCACTGCTCACTATACTGTGGAGGAGATCACTGCTCACCATACTGTGGAGGAGATCACTGCTCACCATACTGTGGAGGAGATCACTGCTCACCATACTGTGGAGGAGATCACTGCTCACCATACTGTGGAGGAGATCACTGCTTTTTATACTGTGCAGGAGATCACTGCTCCTTATACTGTGGAGGAGATCACGTCTCCCCATACTGTGGAGGAGATCACTGCTCCTTATACTGTGGAGGAGATCACGGCTCCCCATACTGTGGAGGAGATCACTGCTCCTTATACTGTGGAGGCGATCACTGCTCCTTATACTGTGGAGGAGATCACTGCTCCTTATACTGTGGAGGCGATCACTGCTCCTTATACTGTGGAGGCGATCACTGCTCCTTATACTGTGGAGGAGATCACTGCTCCTTATACTGTGGAGGAGTTCACTGCTCCTTATACTGTGCAGGACATCACTGCTCCCCATACTGTGGAGGCGATCACTGACCTTATACTGTGGAGGAGATCACTGCTCCTTATACTGTGCAGGACATCACTGCTCCCCATACTGTGGAGGACATCACTGCTCCTTATACTGTGGAGGAGAATCACTGCTCCTTATACTGTGCAGGACATCACTGCTCCCATACTGTGGGAGCGATCACTGCTCCTTATACTGTGGAGGAGTTCACTGCTCACTGTCATACTGTGGAGGAGATCACTGCTCCTTATACTGTGCGAGGAGATCACTGCTCCTTATACTGTCTGTGGAGGAGATCACTGCTCCTTATACTGTGGAGGAGATCACTGCTCCCCATACTGTGGAGGCGATCACTGCTCCTTATACTGTGGAGGAGTTCACTGCTCACCATACTGTGGAGGAGATCACTGCTCCTTATACTGTGGAGGCGATCACTGCTCCTTATACTGTGGAGGACAACACTGCTCCTTATACTGTGGAGGAAGATCACTGCTCCTTATACTGTGAGGAGATCACTGCTCCTTATACTGTGGAGGATCACTGCTCCTTATACTGGAGGCGATACGCTCCTTATACTGTGGAGGTGATCACTGCTTCTATACTGTGGACACTGCCTTATACTGTAGGATCACTGCTTCCTTATACTGGAGGAGATCACTGCTCCTTATACTGTGGAGGAGATCACTGCTCCTTATACTGTGGAGGAGCTCACGGCCCCATACTGTGGAGGAGATCACTGCTCCTTATACTGTGGAGGAGATCACTGCTCCTTATACTGTGGAGGAGATCACTGCTCCTTATACTGTGCAGGACATCACTGCTCCTTATACTGTGGAGGAGATCACTGCTCCTTATACTGTGGAGGAGTTCACTGCTCCCCATACTGTGGAGGCGATCACTGCTCCTTATACTGTGGAGGCGATCACTGCTCCTTATACTGTGGAGGTGATCACTGCTCCTTATACTGTGGAGGCGATCACTGCTCCTTATACTGTGGAGGAGATCACTGCTCCTTATACTGTGGAGGCGATCACTGCATGTAATAGCAGCAGTCTTCTCCACTGACGAGCAGACGATTTCTGTCCCTCCTGATAGTCGCCTTCAGGATCGTTTAGAACATCCTTAAGCCACTTCCAGTAAGCGCCACATCTTCTGCCCGGCAGAGCTGAGGCAATACCTGGAGATGGAGAGAAAGATGGCGGCTGTGATGGAATAATCGGGTGAAAGTCGCAGGACGATGAGGTTTTCCGGATTGTCATAGTAACGGCTTACACTCGCCTCTTATAATTAGAGGTTATGGTATTCCGCCTCCTTTGTCTGTGACTTGGGGTCCTGTCCAGTCTCGAGGCGCACCCCTCGCCTGACACGCACTCCTGGAGCTTCATGTGAGGCCTCCAGAGCTGAGATCCTGGCACCTCCATTCATTAGTGCAGGCTGACAGCAGATTGAGGCGGTGCGCTGCTGCTGTCATGTCGGTGCTTCACGCGCGGTGATATTTAGAGCTGACGCTCCGCTTATAGACTTGTTGTACCGTGACAGGTTAAAATAAATAAATGTGGAGTCCTCCTGTCACCGCGTCCGCGCCGCTGTCACCCGCTCCGTAATAAGCTGCGTCTTATTATGCATGTGTTGTGGTAATTATTTATTTGATATGAGGCTGTCACCATGGACGGTAAACATGTGTATTGTGCGCGGAGCCGGCGTGATGAAACCATCCGCAGAAAATAACGATCCGGGCGAGATCTCTGACAGCGGCAGTGACGGCACCGCCGCCTTCCTGCAACTTCAGCAGCGTTCCTATAAGTGGCTTTCCGTAAAATGGCTGCTGGTGAGTCCACCGTGTGACTGTAGAGGGGAAACCTTCAGTCTCCAGAGTCCTTCTTACAGCTGAGGGTTTGTTACAGTTGTATCCAATGAACACAATCCTCTGCCAGCTTCACTGCAGGAACTCCAGCCTGATACATTGTAACAAACAGCTGCTGTGTTTATTCCATAGGGGGTTGTCTCCAGTGGATACAAGTGCTGATCAGTGTTAGATCTTTACAGGATTACTGACAGCAAGCAGAGATCCTGACCGTGGTGAGGAGTAAGCCGCGGTGCTGATACTGTCCTGTAATGGGGACGGGCGGAGGTTTGGGGGGGACATGATAAATAGATATTCTGCCTCCTGTAGGATTAGGGTCTCCCTCGGGGGTCAGTGATGTTGTATTTCATCTCCCCCGTCCCCGGTGGTGACTGACCCCCAGCACAGCGGCGAGCAGATGGACGTTAACCCGCTGTGATTAGTTGGTAGATGGCGGCATTAATTTTTGATATGCTGGGACCACCTGAGAGATGGAATTCAATTACCGCCTCGTCCTCCTCCTCCGCCGCCCCCTTCGCTTTCGCCCCTTTCCGCGCTTTATTTCCAGCAGAACCTGTTGAAATTCCACCGCCTTTATTTGCGGCGCTGACCTCCGGGATAATTAGGGTTAAATTGATAAGCTATCGCCGCGCTGACACATTTTATCATCCGCTGTTTGCACGAGAGGCTACAATACAAAGGGGAGGCTGCAGATTGTGCTGCGCCAGATAACGGCTATTGTGGGACAATTAGTGTCCCCTCCCCCGCCCGGTGCCCAGCGCCGTATTTCACCTTGTGCCATCCTGTGATAATGATGCCCCGCTCCCTGTGAGGGGAGATAGCGCTCAATGGCTCCTCATCCATCTCTATATCCGCACCCTGCGCACTTAAGGAGAGTGATAAGGAGGCCTGAGCATCCATCATGGAGGCTGCGGCCTCGTTACGAGCCCCCCCATCTCTCTGCAGCTTATAGGCGCCGTCCTCGCCGCCGCTCGTCTCCGCAGAGACAAAATGTGACTTCTACAGAAACTTATTAAACTCTTCCCGGTGACGGCGGCGGCGACCTCCGGCGCTGATCTTTATGTATAAGGTTAATATCAGGAAGAGGGGAGAGCGCGGCGCATGTAGATGTAGAGAGACACCGCGCCAAAGATAAGATAGCCGTCCGTCTGTCTGTTATATCTGTCTGTCCATCCATCTCATGTCTGTCTCTATCTATCTATTTATTATATCTATCTATCTATCTATCTATCTAGTCCATTTCTATTTATCTTTATATTCAATATTTATCTATTATATCTATCTACCCGTCCATCCATCTATCTCATGTCTGTCCTATCTGTCTATCTATCTATCTATCTATCTATCTATCTATCTATCTATCTATCTATCTATCCATCCGTCCAGCCATCTGTCTCATGTCTAACTGTCTGTCTTCTATATATCTATCTATCTATCTATCTATCTATCTATCTATCTATCTATCTATCCCATATCTATCTTTCTTTCTATCTAATGCAAAAACAATTCCACGGCACTCCCAGAAAAAAAGTAAATTAAAATTGTGCTTTATTAACCCGACTCAGTCCACTCCATGGGACTTTTCTCAGGCAGTATCTATCTATCTATCCATCCATCCATCCATCCATCCATCCATCCATCCATCCATCTGTTTATCTATCCGTCCATCCATCCATCCATCTGTTTATCTATCCGTCCATCCATCCATCTATCTCATATCTATCTCTATCTGTCTGTCTATCTATCTGTCTATCTATCTGTCTATTTATCTGTCTATCTCTGTCTATCTATCTATTTATCTGTCTATCTATCTGTCTGTCTGTCTGTCTGTCATCTCTATCTATTTATCTGTCTATCTATCCATCTATCTATCTGTCTGTCTGTCTGTCTGTCTGTCTGTCCATTTAACTATCAGCTCTATCTATCTAAAAAAAGTAAAAAAGAGGCAGTACTTCTACTGTTGATAATGAGTCTATTTGTGACAGTCAGAGCTCTGTTACACTATGGGTCTGTATCTATCGTCTATCTCGTCTATTCGTCGGGCGCAGTGGAAGCCTCAGATTGTGTAGTGCCTCACCATAAACTAGTGACATCACTGCGGCTCAGTACACTGTCACCGCTCTGTGAGTGACATCTGTGGGTGTTCGGTGATCTTGTTGTGTGATGAGCGGCGCTGATCTAAACGCTTTTCTCTCTTGCAGGCTGCCCGGACAGTGTGAATATTTAGGACTGCAGGTCGCAGATTACTTCAAGCAGTGGATTAATCTGAAGAAGGTACTCTCCTTACCCTTCCTTTACATGTGTTTGTCCTCGGGGAGGTGGCCGCGCCGCGGTTATTTGCATGGAAATGAAGTGTGATTTTTTTTTCAGCATGTCTCCGGGGGATGGACAGATTTCTCTCTCCTCCTTTTGTGCAGTTAATGGGAGTCTGATACCAACGAGTACAATGGCCGAGAGATCCCGGCATGATATCACACGTGGCACTATCTCTGATATCTCAAATGAAAGAAAAGATCCATGGAGATCTTACATTGGTCTCAGTAGATTGAGGACCACATAGATCGCTGTGATCGCCTGCCGTATCTCTAACAGCATGTCTGCCCCTTTAAGGACCAGTGTCCCCATGATGAAAGAAATCAGAAATATGGTCAGATCGGGCGCAAAGACAGAGGTCACCATAATAAGTGGAAACATTGTATCATTTGACCTTCTAGTGTAAAAAGTGCAGATACATTGTAGCACTCCAGCAGTCCTGAGGTCAGGCTTGTTAAACCTAAAGAAGTCCAGGGCACAACAGCCATCCTATCTGATAACAGGGAGCAATAGATTGTATTCTCCTGTCCTACAGTCATCCTCTCCCCTGAAATGTCTGATAACAGGGAGCAATAGATTGTATTCTCCTGTCCTACAGTCATCCTCTCCCCTGAAATGGCTGATAACAGGGAGCAATAGATTGTATTTCTCCCGGTCCTACAGTCATCTCTCCCCTGAAATGTCTGATAACAGGGAGCAATAGATTGTATTCTCCTGTCCTACAGTCATCCTCTCCTCTGAAATGTCTGATAACAGGGAGCAATAGATTGTATTCTACTGTCCTACAGTCATCCTCTCCCCTGAAATGTCTGATAACAGGGAGCAATAGATTGTATTCCTCCGGTCCTACAGTCATCCTCTCCCTGAAATGTCTGATAACAGGAACAATAGATTGTATTCTCCTGTCCTACAGTCATCCTCTCCCCTGAAATGGCTGATAACAGGAAACAATAGATTGTATTCTCCTGTCCTACAGTTATCCTCTCATCTGAAATGTTTGATAACAGGGAGCAATAGATTGTATTCTCCTGTCCTACAGTCATCCTCCTCTCTGAAATGTCTGATAACAGGGAGCAATAGACTGCATTCTCACTGTCCTACAGTCATCCTCTCCCCTGAAATGTCTGATAACAGGGAGCAATAGACTGTATTCTCCTGTCCTACAGTCATCCTCATCCCCCTGAAAATTGTCTGATAACAGGGGGCAATAGATTGTATTCTCCTGTCCTACAGTCATCCTCTCCTCTGAAATGTTTTTGATAACAGGGAGCAATAGATTGTATTCTCCTGTCCTACAGTCATCCTCTCCTCCTGAAATGTCTGATAACAGGGAGCAATAGATTGTATTCTCCTGTCCTACAGTCATCCTCTCCCCTGAAATGTCTGATAACAGGGGCAATAGATTGTATTCTCCTGTCCTACAGTCATCCTCTCCTCCTGAAATGTCTGATAACAGGGAGCAATAGACTGTATTCTCCTGTCCTACAGTCATCCTCTCCCTGAAATGTCTGATAACAGGGAGCAATAGATTGTATTCTCCTGTCCTACAGTCATCCTCTCCCCTGTGAATGTCTGATAACAGGGAGTAATAGATTGTATTCTCCTGTCCTACAGTCATCCTCTCCTGAAATGTCTGATAACAGGGAGCAATAGATTGTTATTCTCCTGTCCTACAGTCATCCCTCTCCCCTGAAATGTCTGATAACAGGGAGCAATAGATTGTATTCTCCTGTCCTACAGTCATCCTCTCCCCTGTCAAAATGTCTGATAACAGGGAGCAATAGATTGTATTCTCCTGTCCTACAGTCATCCTCTCCTCTGAAATGGCTGATAACAGGGAGCAATAGATTGTATTCTCCTGTCCTACAGTCATCCTCTCCTCCTGAAATGGCTGATAACAGGGGGCAATAGATTGTATTCTCCTGTCCTGTGAATATGAGTATTGCTCCCCCATAGATTAATGCTGGGGTCTCCTTCTGACTTCTGGGATTCTGCTCCTTTGTGTCGGTCGGCTCCCGTGGCTCGGTGCTGTAGACTTTCTTGCTTGCACCTAGCAGCCCTGTAAATGCCGCGCGCCGTCTGTCTGTCATGTGCTGTCAGAGCGGATCTGCTCGCTGATAGCTGGTGCCCTGTAAATGCGATGTGACGGCACGGCGAGGCATTGCGCAGTTCACTGACCATTACACATCGCCATTTGAAGTTCACTAAACTTTTGCTGAACAGATAGCAGCTTGTAGCTGGCAGAGCAAGTAACCTGGGCCGCGACTTGTGTAATGAGGAGTCCCGCGCCCCCGCCTCCTGTCCATGCCCATGCCTGCAGGAGGTATTTGTGCCCAATCCTTGCTGGTCCGGAGCTGCTGGCACAGTCACCCGCCTCCTGCAGTGATTGTAATCCGGGGTGACAGGCGCAGACACATGACAGCCTGACGTTTAATATTGCCGCTGTGTGAGGGCAGCCGCAGAGCCCGCTGCACTCCAATAACTGCTCAGACAGGGCCACAGGGGCCCCACAGAAGAAATCCACAGCTGGGCTCCTGTCATGCTGGTTCCTGCTATCAGATCTGTTTCTGTGATTGTGGCACCATCCTCATTCCAGGGATCTGCTGACATCAATGACATCACGACTACTATCACTGACAGCGCCCGGGCCTGTGGTGGTAGTTGTGATGTCAATGGCCTGTGGTGGTAGTTGTGATGTCAATGGCCTTTGGTGGTAGTTGTGATGTCACTGGCCTGTGGTGGTAGTTGTGAGTGTCACTGGCCTGTGGGTGGTGTCAGTTGTGATGTCACTGGCCTGTGGTGGTAGTTGTGATGTCACTGGCCTGTGGTGGTAGTTGTGATGTCACTGGCCTGTGGTGGTAGTTGTGATGTCACTGGCCTGTGGTGGTAGTTGTGATGTCACTGGCCTGTGGTGGTAGTTGTGATGTCATGGCCTGTGGTGGTAGTTGTGATGTCACTGCCTGTGGTGGTGTGTGTGATGTCACTGGCCAGTGGTGGTAGTTGTGATGTCACTGGCCAGTGGTGGTAGTTGTGATGTCACTGGCCTGTGGTGGTAGTTGTGATGTCACTGGCCTGTGGTGGTAGTTGTGATGTCACTGGCCAGTGGTGGGTAGTTGTGATGTCACTGGCCTGTGGGTGGTCGTGTGATGTCACTGGCCTGTGGTGGTAGTTGTGATGTCACTGGCCTGTGGTGGTAGTCGTGATGTCACTGGCCTGTGGTGGTAGTCGTGATGTCATTGGCCTGTGGTGGTAGTTGTGAATGTCACTGGCCAGTGGTGGCAGTCGTGATGTCACTGGCCTGTGGTGGTAGTTGTGATGTCATTGGCCTGTGGTGGTGTCATTGGCCTGTGGTGGTAGTCGTGATGTCATTGGCCTGTGGTGGTAGTTGTGATGTCATTGGCCTGTGGTGGTAGTTGTGATGTCACTGGCCTGTGGGAAACGGCGAGAAGGCCACTGTCACCCCACCGATCCGATACTTAGATTCCACCAGGCGCCCAGCAGAGGGCGCTGTGGGGAATCGTGACCTGTGTGAGCTGTCCTGACGCTCCGAAGACCTGCCGGGGAGCATGTAAGTATGTATGTGTGTTTGTTATGTCTTTATGTGTGTGTATGTTTATGTCTGTATGTGTCTATGTGTACCCGGATCCGTAATGGACTCCATTGAAAGTCAATGGAGGGCGGATCCGGTTACCATTATGGTCACACCAGACGGATCCACCCCCATTGACTTGCATTGGGGGTCATTCCGGATCCGTCTTGGTGCGGATGCCTGGACCGGAGAGCAAACCGCAGCATGCTGCGGTTTGTTCTCCGGTCTGAAGACGGAACGGAATGCTTTCAGGAGCCTCCGTTGTCTTCAGTTCAGTTTTGTCCCCATTGACAATGAATGGGGACAAAACTGAAGCGTTTTATTCGGTATTGAGCCCCTATGACGGAACTCAATACCGGAATTTTAAAACGCTAGTGTGAAAGTAGCCTTAAAGAACTGAAAAAGTAACAAAGTAACAACCTGGAAGTTACTGGGAATTAAAACCTGCAAATAAAAAATAAACGAATAAAAAATACAAAAACCCAAAAATCAACCAGATGTCATCAGGATATGAGGGTGTGACATAGCCGCTCAGCAGTGTTCCTTTGGCTCTGCCGGTGTGTGCCCGGTCTGTCTGATACTTACCTGTACGGCAGCTCTTAGACGTCAGAGGTCCCGGTGTGTCTCTGGTTCTCCACGCTGTAATGCTCCGGTCTGTCTGATACTTACCTGTACGGCAGCGCTTACATCTCGGAGGTCCCGGTGTTCGCCTGCTGCCGGTGTGTCTCCAGTTCTCCACGCTGTATGCTCCGGCCTCTCTGATACTTACCTGTACGGCAGCTCTTACACCTCGGAGGTCCCGGTGTGTGTCCGGTTCTCCACGCTCTATGCTCCGGCTTGTCTGATACTTACCTGTACGGCAGCTCTTAGACCTCGGAGGTCCCGGTGTCCGACTGCTGCCGGTGTGTCTCTGGTTCTCCATGCTCTATGCTCCGGCCTGTCTGATACTTACCTGTATGGCAAGCTCTTAGACCTCGGAGGTCCCGGTGTGTCTCCGGTTCTCCACGCTCTATGCTCCGGCTTGTCTGATACTTACCTGTACGGCAGCTTTTAGACCTCGGAGGTCCCGGTGTGTCTCTGGTTCTCCACGCTCTATGCTCCGGCTTGTCTGATACTTACCTGTATGGCAGCTCTTAGACCTCGGAGGTCCCGGTGTGTCTCTGGTTCTCCACGCTCTTATGCTCCGGCTTGTTCTGATACTTACCTGTATGGCAGCTCTTAGACCTCGGAGGTCCCGGTGTGTCTCTGGTTCTCCACGCTCTATGCTCCGGCCTGTCTGATACTTACCTGTACGGCAGCTCTTAGACCTCGGAGGTCCCGGTGTGTCTCCGGTTCTCCACGCTCTATGCTCCGGCCTGTCTGATACTTACCAGTACGGCAGCTTTTAGACCTCGGAGGTCCGCGGTGTCCGCCTGCTGCCGGTGTGTCTCTGGTTCTCCACGCTCTATGCTCCGCCTGTCTGACACTTACCAGTACGGCAGCTCTTAGACCTCGGAGGTCCCGGTGTGTCTCCGGTTCTCCACGCTCTATGCTCCGGCCTGTCTGATACTTACCAGTACGGCAGCTCTTAGACCTCGGAGGTCCCGGTGTGTGTCCGGTTCTCCACGCTCTATGCTCCGGCCTGTCTGATACTTACCAGTACGGCAGCTCTTAGACCTTGGAGGTCCCGGTGTCTGCCTGCTGCTGGTGTGTCTCCGGTTCTCCACGCTCTATGCTCCGGCTTGTCTGATACTTACCTGTACGGCAGCTCTTAGACCTCGGAGGTCCCGGTGTGTGTCCGGTTCTCTACGCTCTATGCTCCGGCTTGTCTGATACTTACCTGTATGGCAGCTCTTAGACCTCGGAGGTCCCGGTGTGTGTCCGGTTCTCTACGCTCTATGCTCCGGCTTGTCTGATACTTACCCTGTATGGCAGCTCTTAGACCTCGGAGGTCCCGGTGTGTCTCTGGTTCTCTACGCTCTATGCTCCGGCTTGTCTGATACTTACCTGTACGGCAGCTCTTAGACCTCGGAGGTCCCGGTGTGTCTCTGGTTCTCTATGCTCTATGCTCCGGCTTGTCTGATACTTACCTGTATGGCAGCTCTTAGACCTCGGAGGTCCCGGTGTGTGTCCGGTTCTCTACGCTCTATGCTCCGGCTTGTCTGATACTTACCTGTACGGCAGCTCTTAGACCTCGGAGGTCCCGGTGTGTCTCTGGTTCTCTACGCTCTATGCTCCGGCTTGTCTGATACTTACCTGTATGGCAGCTCTTAGACCTCGGAGGTCCCGGTGTGTCTCCGGTTCTCTACGCTCTATGCTCCGGCTTGTCTGATACTTACCTGTACGGCAGCTCTTAGACCTCGGAGGTCCCCGGTGTGTCTCTGGTTCTCTAACGCTCTATGCTCCGGACTGTCTGATACTTAACCTGTACGGCAGCTCTTAGACCTCGGAGGTCCCGGTGTGTCTCTGGTTCTCTACGCTCTATGCTCCGGACTGTCTGATACTTACCTGTACGGCAGCTCTTAGACCTCGGAGGTCCCGGTGTCCGCCTGCCTCCTGCCTGCTGCTGCCACACTTTCCTAATGAGGGAGGTTTATTAACGATTGCAATTAATAAGACAATATGTAATAACATTGCGGGTAAATCTCATCACAGGGAATTAATACGCGATTACAGGCGAGCGAACCCTGGGCCGAGCGTTAATTAATGTGTAATTACAGTGTAAACATAATTACAGGTAATGAGTGGATCCCATACAGGGGCGGAGGAGAAGTGGCCTCGTCCCCGGCAGAGGAATCTGGTTAATATTCAATTAGACATCAAACCTTCAGCCTCTTGTAGGTGATAAAGAACAATAAGGAGCTGGAGCCTCAGATCCGGGGGGAGACATCAGACGCCCCCTCCTTTTATGTAAAGAAATGAGATCCTGGGTCTTTTCTCTTTTAAATACGCCTCAGAGAAAAAAGCCGAACTCTTCACGCGTTCTTTTCATTCGCCGCTTCCGTCTTGTTAACATGTGTTGCCTTTGGGGTAATCAGGGAAAAAATATTATGTCCTTTTACAATTACCGGGTTTTGGAATATTAAAATGTCTCAGTGCATCGGCAGCGGCACTTTGATTGGTATTCTAACCTTTGACTACACCATAAAGTGAGCCGCTCTTACAGCCAATATTGCTGGGCTGAAATTTAATTCCGAAATCATTCCAGATAATAGGCAGACAGATAATATATGCATGAAGGATATTATGTTTGGGATAGATGCAGCAGGGCCAGGGCGCGGGAGCTGAATAATAGCCCAGAGTGAGTTATAATCTGAGGGGAGAAATACCTAAGTGTCAGCCCTCGAATAGGAACCATTAAATCAAAGACGGTGGGAAGAGGGAGGAGAGCGCCAGTGTCCGCAGCAGCCTCCCGCCGTCCTCCCCGCCGTCCTCCCCGCCGTCCTCCCCGCCGTCCTCCCCGCCGTCCTCCCCGCCGTCCTCCCCGCCGTCCTCCCCTCCGTCCTCCCCGCCGTCCTCCCCGCCGTCCTCCCGCTCCACCTTCTGCTTATGTATTTATTATTCTCCCACACTTAGGTGGAAATGCAAAAAACGGCGAAGTATGATCCTTCCATGTCCCGGGTCGTCACCCACCGGATGCCACTGCTTTTGCTGCCTTCTCTTTGTAGCGGGAGCCGTGTCACCCTGACACCGGTTCACCTGTTATCCTTCCATATGGTAGGTACTAACAACCTACGTGCCAAGAACACCCCCCACAAGACCGGCCGCTCTGGACATGCTCTAACACAGTGGCCCTGACACCACCACTTGGCCCCGGTCAGAGTCGCTCATTTTTCCTGCTTCCACCAACAAGAACTGACTTTTCATATTCTGCGTGATATATCCCCCCGCCCACAGGCGCCAGAGTGCCACCGCTGACTCTTCTGATCCGTGGAGCCCACAACACATTGAGTTTAATTCTCATAGGTTCAGATAAATACCCATTGATCTGTAATTAACATTGCGATGATTTAATGCGCCCCTGCAGCAGCCAAGGCTCGGAAAACGCTTTACACATGCTACATTTAACTGATTCTTCCTCTTCTCGTACGGAGACTAATGTTTATTGGACGTGATAGAGCAGCATCCATACCATATCAGGGATGCCAACGTCTGGCTTCTCAAATTTGCCTTTAGGGGTCGCTGTAAACATTTATTAAGTTTTGTAGCTGGATGATCATCCGGCCAAATCCTCCGTAAATCTGACGACACGTTCACATTCTTCCAAAAAAACTTACAGAATCCTATTAAACATTTCACATAATGAAATTTCATTACATACACAAATCACTCCAGTAATAGTAGATTCTAATGTCTCTATATTATCAGGTCTCCATCTCAAGCCACAGATCTCAGCTACTTAAGAATATATAATACCGCCCTATGTACAAGAATATAACTCCTATAATACTGCTCCTATATACAAGAATATAACTCCTATAATACTGCTCCTATGTACAGGAATATAATTACTATAATACTGCTCCTATGTACAAGAATATAACTACTATAATACTGCTCCTATGTACAAGAATATAACTACTATAATACTGCTCCTATATACAAGAATATAACTCCTATAATACTGCTCCTATGTACAAGAATATAACTACTATAATACTGCTCCTATGTACAAGAATATAACTACTATAATACTGCTCCTATGTACAAGAATATAACTACTATAATACTGCTCCTATGTACAAGAATATAACTATCTATAATACTGCTCCTATGTACAAGAATATAACTACTATAATACTGCTCCTATGTACAAGAATATAACTACTATAATACTGCTCCTATGTACAAGAATATAACTACTATAATACTGCTCCTATGTACAAGAATATAACTACTATAATACTGCTCCTATGTACAAGAATATAACTCTATAATACTGCTCCTATGTACAAGAATATAACTACTATAATACTGCTCCTATGTACAAGAATATAACTACTATAATACTGCTCCTATGTACAGAATATAACTACTATAATACTGCTCCTATGTACAAGAATATAACTATATAATAACTACTATAATACTGCCTCCTATGTACAAGAATATAACTACTATAATACTGCTCCTATGTACAAGAATATAACTACTATAATACTGCTCCTATGTACAAGAATATAACTACTATAATACTGCTCCTATGTACAAGAATATAACTACTATAATACTGCTCCTATGTACAAGAATATAAACTACTATAATACTGCTCCTATGTACAAGAATATAACTACTATAATACTGCTCCTATGTACAAGAATATAACTACTATAATACTGCTCCTATGTACAAGAATATAACTACTATAATACTGCTCCTATGTACAAGAATATAACTACTATAATACTGCTCCTATGTACAAGAATATAACTACTATAATACTGCTCCTATGTACAAGAATATAACTACTATAATACTGCTCCTATGTACAAGAATATAACTACTATAATACTGCTCCTATGTACAAGAATATAACTACTATAATACTGCTCCTATGTACAAGAATATAACTACTATAATACTGCTCCTATGTACAAGATATAACTACTATAATACTGCTCCTATGTACAAGAATATAACTACTATAATACTGCTCCTATGTACAAGAATATAACTACTATAATACTGCTCCTATGTACAAGAATATAACTACTATAATACTGCTCCTATGTACAAGAATATAACTACTATAATACTGCTCCTATGTACAAGAATATAACTACTATAATACTGCTCCTATGTACAAGAATATAACTACTATAATACTGCCCTCCTATGTACAAGAATATAACTACTATAATACTGCTCCTATGTACAAGAATATAACTACTATAATATACTGCTCCTATGTACAAGAATATAACTACTATAATACTGCTCCTATGTACAAGAATATAACAGAATATAACTACTATAATACTGCTCCTATGTACAAGAATATAACTACTATAATACTGCCTCCTATGTACAAGAATATAAACTACTATAATACTGCTCCTATGTACAAGAATATAACTACTATAATACTGCTCCTATGTACAAGAATATAACTACTATAATACTGCCTCCTATGTACAAGAATATAACTACTATAATACTGCCTCCTATGTACAAGAATATAACTACTATAATACTGCCTCCTATGTACAAGAAATATAACTACTATAATACTGCTCCTATGTACAAGAATATAACTACTATAATACTGCTCCTATGTACAAGAATATAACTACTATAATACTGCTCCTATGTACAAGAATATAACTACTATAATACTGCTCCTATGTACAAGAAATATAACTACTATATAATACTGCTCCTATGTACAAGAATATAACTACTATAATACTGCTCCTATGTACAGAGAATATAACTACTATAATACTGCTCCTATGTACAAGAATATAACTACTATAATACTGCTCTCCTATGTACAAGAATATAACTACTATAATACTGCTCCTCCTATGTACAAGAATATAACTACTATAATACTGCTCCTATGTACAAGAATATAACTACTATAATACTGCTCCTATGTACAAGAATATAACTACTATAATACTGCTCCTATGTACAAGAATATAACTACTATAATACTGCTCCTATGTACAAGAATATAACTACTATAATACTGCTCCTATGTACAAGAATATAACTACTATAATACTGCTCCTATGTACAAGAATATAACTACTATAATACTGCTCCTATGTACAAGAATATAAACTACTATAATACTGCTCCTATGTACAAGAATATAACTACTATAATACTGCTCCTATGTACAAGAATATAACTACTATAATACTGCTCCTATGTACAAGAATATAACTACTATAATACTGCTCCTATGTACAAGAATATAACTACTATATATACTGCTCCTATGTACAAGAATATAACTACTATAATACTGCCTCCTATGTACAAGAATATATAACTACTATAATACTGCTCCTATGTACAAGAATATAACTACTATAATACTGCTCCTATGTACAAGAATATAACTACTATAATACTGCTCCTATGTACAAGAATATAACTACTATAATACTGCTCCTATGTACAAGAATATAACTACTATAATACTGCTCTCCTATGTACAAGAATATAACTACTATAATACTGCTCCTATGTACAAGAATATAACTACTATAATACTGCTCCTATGTACAAGAATATAACTACTATAATACTGCTCCTATGTACAAGAATATATAACTACTATAATACTGCTCCTATGTACAAGAATATAACTACTATAATACTGCTCCTATGTACAAGAATATAACTACTATAATACTGCTCCTATGTACAAGAATATAACTACTATAAATACTGCTGCTCCTATGTACAAGAATATAACTACTATAATACTGCTCCTATGTACAAGAAATATAACTACTATAATACTGCTCCTATGTACAAGAATATAACTACTATAATACTGCTCCTATGTACAAGAATATAACTACTATAATACTGCTCCTATGTACAAGAATATAACTACTATAATACTGCTCCTATGTACAAGAATATAACTACTATAATACTGCTCCTATGTACAAGAATATAACTACTATAATACTGCTCCTATGTACAAGAATATAACTACTATAATACTGCTCCTATGTACAAGAATATAACTACTATAATACTGCTCCTATGTACAAGAATATAACTACTATAAATACTGCTCCTATGTACAAGAATATAACTACTATAATACTGCTCCTATGTACAAGAATATAACTACTATAATACTGCCTCCTATGTACAAGAATATAACTACTATAATACTGCTCCTATGTACAAAGAATATAACTACTATAATACTGCTCCTATGTACAAGAATATAACTACTATAATACTGCTCCTATGTACAAGAATATAAACTACTATAATACTGCTCCTATGTACAAGAATATAACTACTATAATACTGCTCCTATGTACAAGAATATAACTACTATAAATACTGCTCCTATGTACAAGAATATAACTACTATATAATACTGCTCCTATGTACAAGAATATAACTACTATAATACTGCTCCTATGTACAAGAATATAACTACTATAATACTGCTCCTATGTACAAGAATATAACTACTATAATACTGCTCCTATGTACAAGAATATAACTACTATAATACTGCTCCTATGTACAAGAATATAACTACTATAATACTGCTCCTATGTACAAGAATATAACTACTATAATACTGCTCCTATGTACAAGAATATAACTACTATAATACTGCTGCTCCTATGTACAAGAATATAACTACTATAATACTGCTCCTATGTACAAGAATATAACTACTATAAATACTGCTCCTATGTACAAGAATATAACTACTATAATACTGCTCCTATGTACAAGAATATAACTACTATATATACTGCTCCTATGTACAAGAATATAACTACTATAATACTGCTCCTATGTACAAGAATATAACTACTATAATACTGCTCCTATGTACAAGAATATAACTACTATAATACTGCTCCTATGTACAAGAATATAACTACTATAATACTGCTCCTATGTACAAGAATATAACTACTATAATACTGCTCCTATGTACAAGAATATAACTACTATAATACTGCTCCTATGTACAAGAATATAACTACTATAATACTGCTCCTATGTACAAGAATATAACTACTATAATACTGCTCCTATGTACAAGAATATAACTACTATAATACTGCCTCCTATGTACAAGAATATAACTACTATAATACTGCTCCTATGTACAAGAATATAACTACTATAATACTGCTCCTATGTACAAGAATATAACTACTATAATACTGCTCCTATGTACAAGATATAACTACTATAATACTGCTCCTATGTACAAGAATATAACTACTATAATACTGCTCCTATGTACAAGAATATAACTACTATAATACTGCTCCTATGTACAAGAATATAACTACTATAATACTGCCTCCTATGTACAAGAATATAACTACTATAATACTGCTCCTATGTACAAGAATATAACTACTATAATACTGCTCCTATGTACAAGAATATAACTACTATAATACTGCTCCTATGTACAAGAATATAACTACTATAATACTGCTCCTATGTACAAGAATATAACTACTATAATACTGCTCCTATGTACAAGAATATAACTACTATAATACTGCTCCTATGTACAAGAATATAACTACTATAATACTGCTCCTATGTACAAGAAATATACTACTATAATACTGCTCCTATGTACAAGAATATAACTACTATAATACTGCTCCTATGTACAAGAATATAACTACTATAATACTGCTCCTATGTACAAGAATATAACTACTATAAATACTGCTCTCTATGTACAAGAATATAACTACTATAATACTGCCTCCTATGTACAAGAATATATACTACTATAATACTGCTCCTATGTACAAGAATATAACTACTATAATACTGCTCCTATGTACAAGAATATAACTACTATAATACTGCTCCTATGTACAAGAATATAACTACTATAATACTGCTCCTATGTACAAGAATATAACTACTATAATACTGCTCCTATGTACAAGATATAACTACTATAATACTGCCTCCTATGTACAAGAATATAACTACTATAATACTGCTCCTATGTACAAGAATATAACTACTATAATACTGCTCCTATGTACAAGAATATAACTACTATAATACTGCCTCTATGTACAAGAATATAACTACTATAATACTGCTCCTATGTACAAGAATATAACTACTATAATACTGCTCCTATGTACAAGAATATAACTACTATAATACTGCTCCTATGTACAAGAATATAACTACTAATAATACTGCTCCTATGTACAAGAATATAACTACTATAATACTGCTCCTATGTACAAGAATATAACTACTATAATACTGCTCCTATGTACAAGAATATAACTACTATAATACTGCTCCTATGTACAAGAATATAACTACTATAATACTGCTCCTATGTACAAGAATATAACTACTATAATACTGCTCCTATGTACAAGAATATAACTACTATAATACTGCTCCTATGTACAAGAATATAACTACTATAATACTGCTCCTATGTACAAGAATATAACTACTATAATACTGCTCCTATGTACAAGAATATAACTACTATAATACTGCTCCTATGTACAAGAATATAACTACTATAATACTGCTCCTATGTACAAGAATATAACTACTATAATACTGCCTCCTATGTACAAGAATATAACTACTATAATACTGCTCCTATGTACAAGAATATAACTACTATAATACTGCTCCTATGTACAAGAATATAACTACTATAAATACTGCTCCTATGTACAAGAATATAACTACTATAATACTGCTCCTATGTACAAGAATATAACTACTATAATACTGCTCCTATGTACAAGAATATAACTACTATAATACTGCTCCTATGTACAAGAATATAACTACTATAATACTGCTCCTATGTACAAGAATATAACTACTATAATACTGCTCTCCTATGTACAAGAATATAACTACTATAATACTGCTCCTATGTACAAGAATATAACTACTATAAATACTGCTCCTATGTACAAGAATATAACTACTATAATACTGCTCCTATGTACAAGAATATAACTACTATAATACTGCCTCCTATGTACAAGAATATAACTACTATAATACTGCTCCTATGTACAAGAATATAACTACTATAATACTGCTCCTATGTACAAGAATATAAACTACTATAATACTGCTCCTATGTACAAGAATATAACTACTATAATACTGCTCCTATGTACAAGAATATAACTACTATAATACTGCTCCTATGTACAAGAATATAACTACTATAATACTGCTCCTATGTACAAGAATATAAACTACTATAATACTGCCTCCTATGTACAAGAATATAACTACTATAATACTGCTCCTATGTACAAGAATATAACTACTATAATACTGCTCCTATGTACAAGAATATAAACTACTATAATACTGCTCCTATGTACAAGAATATAACTACTACTATAATACTGCTCCTATGTACAAGAATATAACTACTATAATACTGCTCCTATGTACAAGAATATAACTACTATAATACTGCTCCTATGTACAAGAATATAACTACTATAATACTGCTCCTATGTACAAGAATATAACTACTATAATACTGCTCCTATGTACAAGAATATAACTACTATAATACTGCCTCCTATGTACAAGAATATAACTACTATAATACTGCTCCTATGTACAAGAATATAACTACTATAATACTGCTCCTATGTACAAGAATATAACTACTATAATACTGCTCCTATGTACAAGAATATAACTACTATAATACTGCTTCCTATGTACAAGAATATAACTACTATATAATACTGCTCCTATGTACAAGAATATAACTACTATAATACTGCTCCTATGTACAAGAATATAACTACTATAATACTGCCCTATGTACAAGAATATAACTACTATAATACTGCTCCTATGTACAAGAATATAACTACTATAATACTGCTCCTATGTACAAGAATATAACTACTATAATACTGCTCCTATGTACAAGAATATAACTACTATAATACTGCCTCCTATGTACAAGAATATAACTACTATAATACTGCTCCTATGTACAAGAATATAACTACTATAATACTGCTCCTATGTACAAGAATATAACTACTATAATACTGCTCCTATGTACAAGAATATAACTACTATAATACTGCTCCTATGTACAAGAATATAACTACTATAATACTGCTCCTATGTACAAGAATATAACTACTATAATACTGCCTCCTATGTACAAGAATATAACTACTATAATACTGCTCCTATGTACAAGAATATAACTACTATAATACTGCCTCCTATGTACAAGAATATAACTACTATAATACTGCTCCTATGTACAAGAATATAACTACTATAATACTGCTCCTATGTACAAGAATATAACTACTATAATACTGCTCCTATGTACAAGAATATAACTACTATAATACTGCTCCTATGTACAAGAATAATAACTACTATAATACTGCTCCTATGTACAAGAATATAACTACTATAATACTGCTCCTATGTACAAGAATATAACTACTATAATACTGCTCCTATGTACAAGAATATAACTACTATAATACTGCTCCTATGTACAAGAATATAACTACTATAATACTGCCTCCTATGTACAAGAATATAACTACTATAATACTGCTCCTATGTACAAGAATATAACTACTATAATACTGCTCCTATGTACAAGAATATAACTACTATAATACTGCTCCTATGTACAAGAATATAACTACTATAATACTGCTCCTATGTACAAGAATATAACTACTATAATACTGCCTCCTATGTACAAGAATATAACTACTATAATACTGCTCCTATGTACAAGAATATAACTACTATAATACTGCTCCTATGTACAAGAATATAACTACTATAATACTGCTCCTATGTACAAGAATATAACTACTATAATAC